>JABFYK010000336.1:0-13509 GCA_018849495.1 Termitomyces sp. T123_Mx157
TCGTGGCCGTTACAATGCAAATGTGATATGTTGAAGATAGACGCGTTGCGTGGGCGCAATCAATTAAGGGTCGAGTCGCGTACATAGACATCGATCAAATGCTTTTGATCGTCACACAAAATTCATGACTTGGATGTAATCCGATATCAGAAACAACCGACAACAAGTATCAACTAGTATATGCGAACGCCCACGAATATACGCTTGAAGTGCTTAGCAATGCTCGAAGCGCAGACGTGCGAAGAAATACGGTTGGATGGGAATACTAAGCTGGAAGGGATCTTCTGAGTGTGCAACCGAGGGACAGAACATATACTAGATCGTTGACAGCGAACACGCAATGAACAACTACAGTTTGGTCGATTCTCTGGCGTTTGTATCTCTGATCATCCCAGTATACTGTGAGGAAGAATCACGACCGCCGTCCTCTGTTCCCTCCAGATGGTATTTTGCGTTTGCGGAACATACCGAATGCGGAAGAAGGTTCGAGGGCTGAGAAAGACACTTCTAATTTCCTCGGGGGAGCTTTTGCCTCTTCAGTTGGCGGCAAAGGTACAACCGGACTGTTAACTTCGTCTTCCATCAAAGAGGTGGAGACTGGGATGTCGGACTTGATGGTCACCGTCTCTGGAGAATCTAACTGTGTTGCGGAAGTTTCTACTTCCGCAGCAGCTTCGCTAGCCTTCTTCCACTGCACTTTCGTCCATCTTGTAGCCCCAGTCGACGCTGTGGTTGTTTCGGGCGTGACGCCAGTGTATGTGAGAGCGGGCGTCGGTACCGGCACCTCGTGTGCCTCTTCTTTTTTCTTCAGCTTTATCGGTATCAAGTCAGAGTCATACCCTCCACTCAGACCTGACGACCACCCTTTTTTTCGCAGTTTGAACGAGAGTGCATCCTCATCCGCTGGCGCCTCGCGCTTTACACCAGCAGTCATCGCATCTTCGACAACAGGTTGAACATCTGGCTTCTCATCGTCGTCATTTGTAAAGGCTTCCAAGATTGGGGTAATGGTATCGACAACCTCCCATTCCCCTGCAATACCTTGAGTGCGCCGACGCTCGGCCTCGCCAGCCATTCGTTGAACATCGGGGTCAGTATATCCAAGCGAGGCAGCAGTTGAGTAGTTTGCGTATGGATTGGAAGGTTTCGGAACTGGTTTCTTTGAGACTGCAGAAGTGGAAGCGACAGACCCGGTGCCAGGCCTTGCACGACCAGCAGCGACGTCTTGAGCGTATGCAACTTGAGCAGCCTAGCAATGAGTAAAAACAAGCTGAAAGGATTGAGCGAGAGTATCATACCTGTTCTACCCTAGCCAACTCACGCTTCTCCTCATTTTCGTCCTTCTTACGCTTTTCGCCCGCTTTATATAGGCCACGGATAAAGCGATCGAGGTTGCCCTTGTGACGTAGACCGTTTTCATGTTGCTGACGGGAAGGTGCGTCGTCAGCGATATAGATATCGCAGTACTTGCAGAAATACTTTTTCTTTGAAACCCAGTATTCGCTCATGTGGGGTGATTGATAAAGAAGTCCGAGGCTAAAATCTATGTAATGACCATGATCGGCATCACGCGAAATCACGTATATCAAAATCAGATTCTACCGACGCGACCATTACGACTTCCGACTTTCAACGTTCAACGTTCAATCACAGTGGATCGCTCAGTCATATGACAATGTGATTGTTACTTATGTACTTAACCTAATAACCTCTACATCGACATGACATGGGAAATTTTTCGACCTTCGGACTCGATTCAATTCTCAACAGATTTTCGCAACAATGTCACACGGATCAACTCTACACTCTCGGCTGGCGCACTGGGAATCACCTCTTGCCTACCAGTTTGTGGCCTTTTGGGACACCTTCCCAATGGACGATACTCAAGAGCCGCTCGATGTGACGATCAACTCTGTTAACACAGGGTACAGGCTGTATAGACAACGATTTCTTGGTTTGATAGGTCTTGTGCGTTCGCGTTCGAGCCAAATGATAATACTGCCTTGTGCAGGCATCATGTTCTACTCACTAAATCATAGGTACTACTCAATGTTATCACTGCCATGTCCTGGCCATGGTTCGGCCCAATATCCAACAACAGTACCACTCTCCACGTCTCGTGCTTTCGTTCGGTTGACGTACCTGTATAGTGGTAGATGAATTTGGATTCACGTTGGATCAAGTAAACTGGCTAGGAAATATTATGGCCCTTATGTACATCCCAACGGCACTAGGAGTTCCCATCTTGGTCTCCAGATACGGCATCCGACGTTGCGTACGTACTTTTTCACGTCATTCAAATGTGTGGCTCATCAAGTGGACAGTGTGATATTGCGGCTGTTGCATTACTCATATCTGCCTGGCTTCGATATGCAGGAACAGCCAAATCCCTCTCTAGGCAGCATTCTTATGCTCTTGTCATCATCGGCCAAGTGAGTTACATTAGTGTGTGTGTGTGTGTGTGTGTGTGGACCATTCAACTTCCTCCATATACAGCTCTTTGCCGCGATCGCACAGCCTATCTATCAAGTTGTAGGACCAAAGTACTCTGAGACATGGTTCGACCTTTCAGGTCGAACTACTGCAACTATGATCGTCGCCATTGGTACGTCTTCTTCGCCTCACTTCCTATTTTGTAACACATTAACTATCTAGCGAACCCGATTGGTGGAGCCATGGGGCAGCTTATCAGCCCCCTTGTCGGTAATACCCGGCAATCCGTATGTTTCTTTTCTTCGTACGGATAGTTGTTGAGTGTCGTCTGTCCAAGATTCTTGTTCTCGGTATACTGTCTACCGCCGTGACCCCATCCATCTTTCTAGTTGGTTCTGTACCTCCTATTCCTCCTAGTAGGCTGCCCCGCTCCGTTCAGGAGGGGAGGCTGTTCTGACGTCAGAACAACTACAGCTCATGCAGGATCGAAGCCATCACCATCATTAAAGAGTCTTTTCTACGCCATGCTGGGGCTCAAGACGTCTCCAGATGCTCATATGAATTCCCGCGAACGGCTTGATTTTGCAATTATCATCCTCATCTTTGGCGCTCTCGCTGGCGGGTTTGTTCGGTTTCTTCCCACTTTATTCATGGCTCGGTCCTCAGTGATTAATCAATAGGGCCAATTCATTCGCGATCCTCACGGCACAAATTATGGTAAGATATCCTTCCTTCTTAAGGTGCCTGAGTAATCGTGTCTAAATAGGAACCAGTTGGTTATACATCAGACCAAAGCGGTTTTCTCGGCGCTTGCCTTCTTCTCACAGGCATCGTCGCTGCCATCGTCACGGCACCCCTCTTTGACAGGGTGTTCACCCACCACCTCGCAATTACTTCTAAAATCCTTGTTCCTATCGTTGGTTCCGCGTGGCTATCACTCATTTGGGCTGTTAAGCCACACAATTTGGGTGGCCTGTTCGCTATCATGACAATAATTGGGGTTTGTTCCGTGACAATGCTCCCTGTCGGACTTGAACTTGGGTGCGAACTTACACGTAACGCAAACGCGAGCTCCGCGATGTTATGGGTTTCGTATGTATCCATTTCATCCTGATCGAATCTTTGAAATCCTGACTTGTTTGTGGTCTCTCTAGCTGTAACCTGTTAGGTGTTATATTCGTGCTTGGTGCGTCTTTTGCATTGGTCTTGAATCAAGTTTCTGTAGCTCTCCAATATCATACGCAGCCGAAGGTGCTCTTCGGGCTGGACCAGATGCAAATCCGCCGCTCAACATGCGCCACACCCTGATTTTCAACGGCGCCATCATAATGACTTGTGCATCCTCCGTATTACTATTGTGTGGGAAACAAGTGCGTAAAGAACGTGACGAAGAGAGACTACAAGGGCTTCATTCTCATTAGCGACGTAAGAGGACTACGTCAACTTATTTCTTTCCTTAGTCTTGACAAGTCCCTATACTTACTTCCCCTGTGCAATTTTCCCTCCATATACTTCTCGGCTGCTGTCATTTACGTCGTTTGTAATTTTGCAGCCGTAGTTCTGTCGTCCGTCTCGCCCTCTTGCTTGAAACCTTGGAAGTACTTTTCTCGGAAGTCTTTATGAGCAGGTATGTGCATAATTTTTGCAGGGTCATCCTGTTGCTCGAATGACGGCTGTTCGTACTCGCCTCCCGTCGTTTTCCGTATGGTAACCAGCTTGTTTCAGTGAGTTTCAGCATCAGTAATAAGAGATCCACAGATCATGGAGTTTCCTTACCCTTCGGCCCCATGATCCGAAATCTTGCAGAGAGTTCCCAATAACCTCCATCCCTTCACAAATCATTGATTGGACGTCAAGTTCCTCGTATTCATCAGTGACCGTTGGAAGAAAAAAGACTAGTCGACCTCGTGGTTTGAGTAAATGCCTCGCAAGGAGCACTAAGTCGATGGCAAGGTGAGAAAGCTCGTACGGCCTTGTCGGAGGAAAATATGGTTGATCATCGCTGAAAAGATTGATTAGTAACGTGTATTCTAGAGACGGTTAGAAGCGGATGAAGGGGCAACAAACAAGATATACTCAAAATACTGACGTCCGGGGTGAGATACGGTACTCGAGCATCTGTTGAACCTTGGCTTCATTCGACTCCTTCTTACGCCCGAGGCGTTTTGCACCCGCACGTACACCATCTACATAGCTCAGAATCTCATATTTTTCACTTGGGAAAAAGTCCTTACAAGGTGGATCAGTCACGATCGCGTCGAAAAGGTTGCCACAGCGCCATGGATTTCGCGTCACATCAAAAGTACAAAGGTCCAAGATCCGTGATTCTGTTCCATACTGGCGTGCGGCACGTATCACCCCAGGGGTAGTACCTGTATGGTGATATCGCTGGTAATGAGTTATAATATAAAATTGAGGGTAATTATTCTTACCTTTACCCCTCATTTGACGTCCATCAATGTCAGAACCAAAAACAAGGGCACCAAAGTATGATGTCGTCTGGTTCAGTTTTATGAATATAGAGAAATAAACATATCGGAATCCTTACATATGCCATGCTTCCCGTACCCATGAAAGGATCATATATCAGCTTTCCAGGAGCCGCCTGAAAGCCAACGTTCCTCGATGAGGAAAGGACGAAAATAGCACGCAATGTATTACGCACTAAGGTCTGATTTGCCATCAACAATGAGATTTCTGCCTCCATGCTCGTATTCCCATAGTATACCCGCTTCTTCACATCGAATTTACCTACGAGTTGGCGTGCTGATCCTTCTTCTAGCTAGAGGATTTTTCAATACACTCATTTACAAGGTGACCAACCCATCAGACATACCAACCTGCCGAAATAGGCCTGTCTAAAATGACCATCGCCTTCGTGTTTACTCCTGATAATCCCACTACGATTCGTGTCTGCATTGAGTGAGCCGTAGATCGACAGATTCAGAGACATCGCAAAATTCCATACATTCTTCGAAGCATCCAAACACGATTTGTGGGTTCTTCATTTCGATCTTGCCGAGGAGGTTCATGTAGGCAAAGCTCTCGACCACAACACGTTGTCTAGACTGTGGTATTTTATGTTTATGTGCCGTGACGATAAACCTAAACGATGTTTCAGGAATATAACACGCCCATTTTGCCTCGTTTTTCCGGGTAGAAACGTGAAGTTCATCGTAGGTAGATCCCTGGCCATAGAATTCGTACACAAATCTATGCACGACGTGAGATGAACACAATAGTTCAGCAGATGGTGTCGACACCACACACTTGACGAGAATACATCTCCTAGCAAGGATCAGGGCGTGTTCTTCGTGTTCCAAGCTCACAACCATGTATGGCCTTGTTGGATCTCTGTCCTCTGGGCGTTCGGGCATTGTCAAAGAAAATCGATGGAGTTCTGCAATGGAGTACAGTTCAGGAATGCGGAACTCATGATGAACGTCGGCAAAAACAAGCAGATATTGAGGCATGAATGAACTTGCTAAAAACAACTCGGGGTATGTAATTTCTACACAGCCACAGCCTTCATAAGTATTTCTACTTCGGGCATGGGATGCCCTCCAACGAACTTCAACGAATTACAGATGCTGTGATAGAATCTATCAATGATGGAGAATGTAAGATCAGCTATTCAGTCCGCTTGGAATGAATTAATTGGCTTCGCATCAGTGTCTGACCAGGACATACTTAATCTGCACGCTGTGGTTCCGGAAATGGTTGTGACAGGGGCCTTCAATCTCTTAGATCACGAGAATGGTATGTACCATTTTATCTTTTCGCCCCACAGATTGCCCGAACAGAGTTTACAGTCATTAAATATTCAAATCCTTTCACCTATCCGCGATACGAAGTTCTTGGTTCTACCGATATCTACACGGTTTTCCTGGACATGACAGTGTCCCCGATACCTTTCTACTGCTCCTGTCCCGCTTTTTCTTACGCTGTACTTTCGTCCGGATCACATATGATGGTAATGCTCCCTTTCTTTGAGCACTGAGATTCGCCTCTAACCGATCGTGATTACGACTATAGTGCAAACACGTTTTGGCGACCCGTCTTGCGAATAAACTCGGACTTTGTATTGAGCGCCCGATGACTCTGGGAGACCTGCAGTCAATGATGATGCGACAGTTCCAACTCCATAGCCCGGGTGATCCAACTTAAGAGCAATTCAACTCCGGTTGAACTATAACAGCCGTAGTAACAATAAGGTCAAGAGAATATACGATACCAGTGTACAATATTCTACAGGATATATAGGAATCTAAAGTACAAACAACTCGGCAAAAGTGTAGTATGAACTGATGTATATCGCCTCAAGCAACACTTTCATACTTGTCCTCCTTAAGCCTCCAGTCTAGCAGTTGAGCATATTCGTACAACCCCTTGACCAACGAAGCAAGGGGTTTGTTAGCATCTGCGTCCCCATCGGGGTCAATTCCAGCGTCAATTCTGATCCAATCTACAATCTTTCGAATTTCGACTGGATCTGTAAAGGCCCACCATCGTTCATCGACATCATCATTGCCTGCGACTGGAATGTTCCTACCCCAGACTGCCACGAACCAAGACCACTTTGTAGGCACACTGTCGTCGACAATACGTGCTTTCCTTTTTTTACTGGCTGTAGCTGACGCGATAAAGTCCAGAGCAGCTTTTCGCTCGTCAACACCTGGAGAAGATGCCCAATACACGCGTCCGGCTTTGTCAGTTCCCAAGGGTGCACAACGCGGCGCAAATCCAGGAATGACGAGTTTCAGGGCGTTCTCGAGATCCCGGATGCGCAATTTATGGAATCCCTGCTTGATTTTGATCTGCTATTGACTCAAATATAAGGCATACTTGCAGGATAGAATGTTTAGTGACAGCCGTACCTCTCCTTGAATCTTATTGATAACCTGAAGAGCCTCCTCAGACGTCTCTTTCGGAAACTCGAACGACTTGCGTTCAGCATCCCACCGTTCGTTTTCTTCTCTTATAGCCCTCTGCACCCCGCGTACCATCTCCTTCGCTTCTTTGAAGCCGTTATCCAGCTCTTCGCGGACGATGGGAGTCGACAGAGCTGCCTCAATGAGAGCTTCAAGAACCGGAACCATTTGTGCTGTGTGTCCAATGGAGACAGTTGGACTACCATTGGACCGCGTCGTGCGAGTATTGTAGACTACGGCGGAAGGAGGGAGAGGTAGAGGATGAGGAAACGACAGCTGCGTGTTATCGTCGTTGACGTCTTGCAGTTTAGCAAGGATGGGCCAAATCTTATTCAAGTTGTTCCCCATAGCGCGTATGTCACGAACGGCATATTTGATATGCTGCGAAAAAAAACATTAGGACATAGCACTAGAAAGATCGACAATATACAAACTTTCTGGATGTCTCCTTCTAAAGTGAGGAGGATCCCTAGGAGGCCAAGTATCATTGATCTAACACACGCTTCGCTGACCCAAGGCGCCATTTCATCGTCGTCTGGGCCGCATCCGAGATCGTCTAGCTCGGCTAGCAGGGCACGAGGGATTAGCGGCTCCATGACAGATGCAAATCGAAGAATAAATTCTCTGATTTGAAGGCGAGATTTGGCATCATGCAGATCCAGGATTGTGGGTACTTTAGTCCACTTCAGCTTGGGCAAGGATTGAGGTAACATCTGTCTTAAGGTTTGTTGCTTGTTTTTTGCCCCAACCTTTGTTTTTGTAGACATATTGATGGCAGAAGGTTCGAGTTTCGTAGCTTTGGACATTGCTACTTTCACTGTAGGATGAAAGATTTTGGAATATAGACCCCTCGAGGGCGTAGTGGTGATCAGAACTTCAAGCATACTTTTTGTCGACTTGGAAGAGCTCAAAGCAGTCAAGTTTTGCTCTGGCTTATTTGCGAATGGCTGTCTATAGAAAGAACAGATTACCAAGTGAATGAGTGATCGTCTTGGGTACTTGCGCTTACCCAGCAGAAGAAAGGCCTTTTAGCTTTCTGCATCTCCAGCAGCTGCATATATCGCGGCACCTTGGACATCTAGCGATGCCACTATTTGAGTAACCCTCTGAAAATTATGGTGCAACGTACTTGAACGTGTATACTCCATTATTATCAACAGCTTTAATTTGATCAAGGTCCTGTCCATAGTGCTTCTTCAAGCACCGATCGCATATCTTGATATTGCATAATTTCTCAGCACCTTTAACAGTTTTGGCCCAAGTGCAACGAACCGAGTCTGGAAGTGTAGTCAGTCAAGCGACAGTCATATCGAAAGACGACGCCGACATACTGGTCACATCGCGCTTTTTGGAGCACTGATGACAATAGATGAAGCCGTTGGGGAACTCAGGGCAAACATTCGCAGCCGCGTTGACCCGATGCTGAGCCGCATGTGCTGCAGGATCTTCGACAAGTTTTTGTTTCTTGGGATTAGCAGCTTTTGCCAACGATAGCTCGTCTGCTGGGGCCTTTCGCTTGAGTATGGGGGTCTCATCAACGAGACGCGGAGCGCCTCCATTGAAGGGTCGTAGTAGCGTGTTCTCCTTGAAAGCAATGCTATTGAGTCGGGGCATAGTGGTTGTTTTCTGAGAGATCGGAGCAGTTGGATAGGGAGACTGGGGTACAGAAACGTAAACGTGCTGCCTGGCTTTGCGAACGGCAGACGCGGGTGTAGTAGCCATGGTTGATCGCTAAACAAAGAAACGTTTCAACCATAATTAATTCTTCAAACGCGCCTCTGATCACATGATCGATCGGCCCGGCGCTCAGCACGTGTTAGATTTGCAAAAAAGTTTCACAGCTGTCAGCTGAGGCTGAGCCGTGCCCTTTAGTTTTGACAAGCCGTCCTCCTTATCCTGCCTTTTCTCTCTTCTTTTTTGGACTATTCCCTATGGCTCACGCAGATCATACAAGAGATCCATGGTAGGCTCCTTCTCGCTTCCTTTGCCTCTCAACTTCCAATCTTTTTAGTCCATGGGTTATTCTTAGTGACTTTGGCGGAGCATTTTCTATGGGTGCAGTTGGAGGTGGTATTTGGTATGGTATTAAGGGTGCCCGAAATTCCCCGAGGGCGAGTAAAGATGTCAGTATCAGGTGTTTGCCTCGGTAATAACATGTGATGCAGGGAGAACGTTTTGTTGGCGCAATCTCGTCCATAAAAGCCCGAGCACCTGTTACTGGTGGAAATTTCGGAGTATGGGGTGGTATGTTTTCGACATTTGACTGTGCCGTGAAAGGCTGGCGGCAAAAGGAAGATGCGTGGAACGCCATTATCTCAGGGTTCATGACAGGCGGTTGTCTTGCTGCAAGAAGTAAGTATCGGAGCTGTCTTGGAGCGGTTGTGTCATTGTTTTGATGCTTGACCTGCACAGGTGGGCCCAAATCTGCCCTAGGGTCAGCAGTTGCCTGTGGAATACTTCTCGGTGTATTTGAGGGTGTTGGTGTTCTTCTTTCTCGGGTGTTCAGCGAAGGACAACGACCACAATTGGCACCCTGTGAGCATCCCTGCGTCGTATACTGATGATGTTGATACTTATACACTCTGCAGTGCCTCAGGCAATGACACCGCCGACACCCACCTCCTCATCGATTCCCGGATTGCAGTAGATTTGCATACCTTGTATATATCTCATTTGTTCTACATTCTATTGACTTCTCATTAATGACGATGATAAATGCGCCACTCTGGGATCCTGACATAGGATGACGTCACTTCTAAACCACTATAAGACTCTCCTCCCCTGCTGCTTTCGCCTTTCAAACCGATCCCACCATGTCCTCAACAGAACTTGACCCTTATACCGCCAATGCAGAGAAGAACGCACATACTCCTCAAGAGAAGATTCAAGGTTCCAAATCTTTATCTTTGTTTTTTTTTGCGGCTGATCCCCTAGCTAGGCCTTCATGAAATCATCAGAAGTGCCAAGGTGGGCATGCTTACGACGCGTTCCGCCGATGGGAGTCTTCATTCGCGAGCAATGACCCCAGCTTCTCGTATGACGTCAATCTCTCCTTCTTTATTTTTCTCATCCTGTTGCATTCAGCGCATAGTGACACTCAGTTGAATCTTGTGTTTTTGGCTAATAACGTGTCACACAAATTTGAGGAAATCGAAAATGACGCACATGTGAATGTCTCGTTCCTAAGCAATGACACAACTGCTTGGGCATCGTGAGTTCGTCGCTCCTTAATCCAAGAATTTTGTCCAAACGTCTCTAGCTTCTCCGGAAGGGCGAGAATCTTAACTGATAGAAATATCATAAGGAAATACTGGTCTTCCTAGTGTGTTCACTCCAAGTATTATCACGGAGGTGTTATTCAACCAATTCCAGTGTCTCGGCTTATTTTGGCGATCTCAAAGATGGTGTTCACAAAGGAGACGAAACAGACCCACGCATTTCCGTGATCGAAGTGTTACCTGATGAGATCAGGTACTGGATGCCCACTAAAGGAGCTATCGGAAGAGCCATCGAAGCTGGTGTGGGTATCCTAACTGGAAAAGTATCAGCACCCGGAGAAATCAGGACACTCAACGGTGTCGAGGTACGAATGATGAATTCCGTTTGGTATTCGGATACTCACGTACGCACTACTAGATCAATCTGGTGCATGGTTTGCATTCCAAAGAATGAATGAATGGTGTCTGAGAAACCCTTGTATTATACAATACCATGGTATATCATGTTTTTGTTTGAAAAAGTTCATACATGTCCAAGGTTCAAGGGACGCCGCAAGTAATTAGGTTCTCACACGCAGGAACTTCACTACTTATAAGAGGGAAATGGCTTTTTGCCTGATTTTACCCCTAATCCTCCACCCTTTCCAGGGTATACGCGCTCACAAATATATTCCTGATGTGTAGTGATTGAAAAGAAAATGTAGAAAAGAGTAGTGAGTAGCCGATGTTAAATTTTAAGGAGAATATACAATACAGCCCTTAATCACAAGCAGTTCTTAATCATCAAAAAGAGCTTGAAACGTCTAAGAAGATTGTTAGTGCGGTCAACTTCATAGGCGGAAAAATGATCGCATTCATTCACCTTTGCGTCTTCTGAATTTTGGGTCGGAGGTATTTCTGCAGCATCACATTCCAGCTCGAAACTTTCTGAGCGCTGTCTGTCATCAATGCTTCCTGGCCGCTCCAAAAAGTTGTGGTGATTTGGATCTTGCGAAGCGAAATCGAAGGCGACTTCCTCGCCTTCGCCACCCAACATCTCCGCCAACTCATTCGCGTCCATAGCCTCGATCCCCAATCCTGTGGCGCGAAGGACTTCCTTATCGACAGCAGAAAGCTGGGACGATGATGGGAGGAACAATGGTTCTCTAGGCACCTCCGATTGGGTAAAGGGTTCAGAGGCCATAACGTCACTAGTCATATTTTGTGGTAGAGCATTTAGCGCATTATTGGGAGCGACTCGGGGTATTGGCGGTGCATGGCCAGCCGAGCAACGAACAGAGGGAGGCATTGAGGGTGCACGTGGATCTACCCGATGTACTGCCTTCATTGCTTTTTTATTCTTCAGGTCCAAAGGGGTTTCCTCACGCTCGCGTTTCTTGACGTTTGGAGCAACATAATTCTGGCTGGGGGTTCCTGTAACTGCTCCATGAACCTGACTGGTGGAAATCACAAAAAGACTTTCGGAATCGTCCCCTTCAATGTCCATAAAAAGCGGAGCCGACGGGTCGGTGAAGCGAAGATCGATAGCTAACGACATTGAATCCGCATATGCGATTGTCGCCTGCAGAGACTGGTTAAACGGGAAGATATGCTTCTCAGACTCATAACATACATTGAATTCACGCAGATGAAATGCAATGGTAGTTGGTGCGAAAATATTATACACGTCGAACTCTTCAGCACTGATGGTAAGTTCAGTTGCAAGTTGAGCTCGACCTAAGTAACTCATCAATTAACAATTATCGATAAGAAAAATTCTCCTCGCGCCTTTAGTGTCAATGGATGACTCCAGACTTCGGAGCTCTACCTCAACATCTCCAAAGCTCCAGATGAGTTGAGGGTCCGATTTAACCCCTCGGGTCAAAGGAAAATGATCAATCATGTCCTTCAAAGCCTTTGGACCTATGGTCAAATTGGACTCGTTTATTGCCTTAGGAATGCCAGGGGCCATGAGCGATGCAGGAGTGAGGAGAATCAGGCGGTGCGTCTTGATTACACCTGACTGTTTTCAGTTTCTTAATTACCTGAGGAAAGTGCAATAAACGAGACGGACCATATTGACAATGAAGCCGTACAATCAATCTCGTTCCAAATTCATCTTGATCATCTTCAAGTGTCTCACCCTTCGTTTCGGATAGATCGACAATCGACAATTCACAGCGCTCGACCGATTTTTCAACGGTGCGGTGCCTCAGAATCGATAGCAATGACTAATGTATGTAAGTAGAAATAATCGAATAGTTATATGAACCACCTTAGTCAACAACTGTCCAGTTATGCCCATGGCCCGCTCGAAGTCATTTGCCCGATCCTCACCCGTTGCGTTCAGGCCATATCTGGAGAAGAAGAATTTCTCGTACTTGAAGCGGCAATAAGCCGACTTGGAAGAATTTGTGCCAGAGAGGGACAACGAGTCCGGCGTTGCGTACATGGAGAGTTCGTCGCTGTATTTTGACAGACATGTAAGAGCCTTGGTAAAAGCTACTCAACTTCGAAATAAGTGGGCATCATGAAAGAGTTTCAGGCTAAGAATTACGCTTCAGAGCGCTAGCATCCAACGTCAGGTACATCGTCGTCGGCATGACAGCCAAGAAAGCAAAGAGAGATATCGATGAATCACTGTCAGGGATATGGTTTCAAGTTGTCACCCCTTTCGTGCGCGTGACCACGCGTACGCGTTATTTAAATTTATTTGGATCGACTACAGTCGAACCACTCATAACCCCCAGTCAGAAGTCGGTGTACTAGCAAACTTTTGTGGCATTTATTTTACATTATTAATATTACGACACATGAATAAACGAGCTACGGTCCGTGCCTTCGGCACGGGCCCATAGCTCTTGCTTATTCCCAGACCTAACCTCATTTCGTTCGGTTAGGTCCTTGATATTCTACTCAATGTTTATTCCCAGACCTAACCTCACTTC
>JABFYK010000338.1:0-13442 GCA_018849495.1 Termitomyces sp. T123_Mx157
AGTTGTTCCCAGCTCCAGATGACCCTATCCCTGGCCATTGCCCTAATGCACCACCACCACCAATCCTAGTGAATGATGAGGAGGAGTATGAGATGGAAGAAATTCTGGATAGCAGGATGTTCTGGGGAAAGTTACAGTTCAAGGTGAAGTGAAAGGGGTATGGCATTGAAGACATCTCTTGGGAACCACAGGCCAATATATGGGCACCAGCTTTGGTTTGGGACTTTTACTGCAGGCACCCCAGTTCACCAAAAGTTGATCAGGCAATCCACAACTTTTTCTACCCAGTACATTGAGATGCTGCATGCTGGAGGGGGGGTGATGTCAGGGGACTGTTCATACTGGACCCTCTGGTTTGTTTCCTTTATTCCTGGCCCACCTTTCATCTTTGTCCTTCTATCTTTTGGTGAAAAGTACTCTCAAACAAGGGCTATCTTTTGATTATCCTTTTATGTAGTCATGTGCCATGAGTTCAGAGATTGAGGCCATTTATAGTGGATTTCCATTTTGGTACAACCTCTGGAGTTATGGCAATTTCTGGAGTTTGCACCTTTGGGTTAGAGATAGAAGTTTTACTGAAGCATAACACCTGGCCAGGGAGCTCCTCAGACTTGTTCTCTTTGGATCTCCCTCTACCAGGTGAGTAGTTATGTCCATAGACCCTGTACAGTACTGAATAGACTTTGGATCTCCCTCTGCCAGTTTTGTGACTTAGCCACAGCCTCCAGAGGTTGCCCTTACAGAGGGCAAATTGGAGGGCATTGTAGTTCCAGCCTGTTTTATAGGCCTCCCATTCAAACTGGATGATGAATATTGTGAACCATTTGTTGTTGTACTGAAGATTGAAAAGGTTCTCCTCTGCTTCTGCTACAATGTTGAATACTCCAAACTTCCTGGGAAAGGCAAGCCAATTAGAGAGCACCAGATTGCATGGGTTGAACTGGAGCAGAGCTATGTAGTAGTCAAATGCAGTACTCTGCAAGTGTGAAGCAGCAAAGGCTACCCAGGAGCTCTCTAGCTGGAAGGTTAGAAGCTTGGCCTAGAACATGGTAAGACATTGGGTGAGGAAAATCTGCCATCTCCAGAGGTCACAACTGTTGAAGGGCTCTGGTTTCTGGATATTGAGCTTGCCTTCTCAAGCCAGGGCATCATGAGTATTCAGGATTTTGGGTTTGGGGTGGGGGTCCAGTGTTGTAGTAGCAGTAGTAGTGGTTTCCACTCCCATGCTGAGGAGAAGAGGCATCCATAGCTGGGCCCTCAGAAATCTGCCATTGGGGAGTCCCCCACCTGGGGGTGGGCCAATGTTTCCTGGGGAGCCCATGGTTCCATGGGGAAGAAGAGGTCCAGGAAGGCTGTTAGTGTCTGGAGGTCAGTTTGGCAGAGGGTTGAGGGAAGCAGTGGGTCAGAAGGAACCAGGGGGTACCAGGGGGAAAGCATGACTCAGGTGCTCTTGAGGAGGATGTCTGCCCATGTCTCCAGAGCCTTAGAGATGTTGGAATGTCCAAGGGTGACAAGGAGGGCATGTCTGCACTTGGTGAATTCTGCAGAAGAGATGCAGAGAAAGTGGAGGACCTCATTGTGTTGCTAGATGTAAGCCTTCACCTGTTGCTGTTTGGAGGTGGGTAGGGCTTGAATCAAGGGTGCAGCAGGGGGTTGGGTTTGGGGGGAGAAGTAATTTTTGGGTTGCTTTGTAGAAGTGAGAATTGCAGCAATGGCTGAATAGGAATAATAAGATCCTGGAGAGAAGAACAGTGAGTTAGCTGGGGCCAGAAAGGACCACACAGTTCTCAGGATTTCTGATTTGGCAGGGTAGGGCAAAGAATGTCTCCAGCCCAGGAGCACTCTCTAACTAATGGAAGGTGTGTAAGGAGTTTAGTTTTGATCTAGTACCTAGTATGCTGCAGAATAGCAATTGGCAGGTTGGGCCAGGTAGAACAGGTTGTATGTTTTTCCACCAATTACATACCTGCTGCAACATGTTTGTTTAAAGTTCCACAACATGCTATTAAGTCCTGAAAAATGTTCACAAGCAGTTAGTATGCAAGAAAGGAAGGGGTTAGGAAAGAAAAAGGGAAAACTATGGGTAAACAGAATGACAGAGAAGAAATGACACAGAAACCTGTTATCACAGCTAAATATCATGTGGAGTGCACTGGTCCATGCACGAGTGATGGGGTATGAAATGGATGGGATTATGGGGAGGATAGGCAAGTAAATACTAGCTATGGCTTGGAAATCCCCAGGGAGTGGGTTTCTTAGGCCAATAAACTATTGTTGACTTCAGGCTTACAAATTTGTTGTGTTTCATTTGAGCCTTGTTAATCCAGCTTGACCTGGTTGAGTTGGGGCACAAAATCAATTAAAATTCTACTTTCTACATATTTACTGAGTGGGATTGCATGAAACTATGCCCTCAAACATCTGTGAACTGAAAGTTTGATCAGTTGATCTAATTATTGATGGCATCAAACTTACTTTCACATCAATGTAATGTTGGCTGGGTAAGCAGGATTAGACATAGACATTGGAAATGGAGTAAGAGGAAGTCTTGATATTATGTTAGATTCTGCTGACCATGGGGGCTCAGGTCCACTAGGCAAGTTCTTACTAGGTAAATATGATGTCCTACATGTATAATCAAGGCTCTGGTGAGCTCCAGATGTGAGAGAAGGTGAATATGAGGCTGAGAAGTGGTCCAAGCAAGTCCAGGATTCTCTGGTATACTCAGGGTTGAGTATGAGACTTGCCAGGGCTGCACAGGGTAGTCAGTTTGTTGGTTCTGATGTATCAGGCAGTTGCAGTAATGTATTGATGCAGGTTATTGATGAGTAAACCATAGGAGGAGGGCCAAAGTCATCCAGGCCACTGGCAAAGCCTGCAGAGAGGACCAGAGAGGTAATGAGGAGGTAATGGGGCCTGTAGGAAGTACCCAAGAGGTGATTGGGCCCAGGTGGGAGTCAACAAGTGGGTGCTGGGGTCCATGGTAGTCATCAAAAGGTGCCAGAGCTTGTGAGTAAAGTGCCAGGGTTTGCCAAAGAAGTGCAAAATTTGCTGGGGCAGGCACCAGGAGTCCTGGAGAATGGAGGATTAGGATGAAGAGGTTGGGATGCATTGTAGGCTGTTGGGAGGGTTTAGGGGGAAGATTGGAAGGTCTAGGAATTGCTCATGACAAGACCTTGCCATAGAAGTGGTTCTCCCAGCAGTCCAAGGAGAATGGCAAGTGGCATATTGTAGCCTTTTACTCTAAAAGCCTCAATGCAGTAGAATGGAACTATGAGATCCATGATAAGGAGATGCTGGCCATTATTCAGTCCTTTATAGAATGGCAGCATTTGCTCAAGGGTGCATAGTACAAGTTTCAAGTTTGGACAAACTACAAGAACCTTGAGTACTTCTGTACAGCAAAGATACTCAATCAATGCCAAGCTCAATGGTCCTTGTATCTGGCCAGCTTTGACTTCTTGCTGCATCACAAACCTGAACAGAGCATGAGCAAACTATCAGGTTCTGCTGACTATGGGGGCTCAGCTACACTGGGCAAATCCTTACTAGGTGGATACAATGTCCTGCACTTATAACCTAGTGCTCCAGGAGGGTGCAGACTTAGAGGAACTTGCGAGGGGAGCTTACAGAGAGTGGTCCAAGGGTTTGTAGCACATGTGCAGAGTTCATACTGATGTTGGATATGTACAGGACTTAGAAAAACAAAGGAAATATAAACAGTCAAGATGAGGCAGAGGTGAGATGAGACAGAGCAAAGAAACAAGATAGATTTGAGACAGAAAATAGAAATAGAGAGAGGAGAGACACAAGACACAAGTAACCAGTTAATGCAATATCAAGACTAGCATATGAGGAGTTACTCTGCGACTTATATACTGACTACAGGAGAGCTCTGGGAACAGCAGGGTGGGCTGCAGGGCTTGGCAGAGCTGCGCAGGGTTGATGGGTGTCAGCTAGGGTCAGGAGGACAGTTCCAGGGAACAGCAGGTGTGGTGGTGGAACTTGGCAGAGCCACACTGGGTCAGCAGGTGTCAGTTATGATCAGGGGGTGGGCTGTGTTGCATCTTGATGGGATCAGTTGCAAGTGTGGGCCATTCTGGGGTCATCATGATACTCCAGAGTGGGTCAAGGAAACTAGGGTGACATGCAAGGGAGTTAGGAACACTGGGGGGTTCTAGGAGAGCCAGGAGAAGTGTTGGCAGCTGTGGAGAAGGCATCAGAGTTGGTCCAGGGGCTGTTGGGGTTTGCCAGAGAAGCATCAGAGTTAGCTGGAGTGGCCACATGGGTAGACGGTGGTTTGGAGAGTTCAACAGGGCATTGGGGAGGACTCTAGGGGAGTGGGCAGGTTGGGAAAGATGTGCAGGGGTCCAGGGAGCAGGTCGTGACATTACCCCCCCTTCAGCATTGAGATCCTTGAGATGCGGGGCACAGGTCAGGGATTGGCAGGGCATGGGAATCAAAGCCAAGCAATATTGATCAAACCACAGCAAGCAGTGGCGGCATGGGGGAAGAAAGTCGAAGCATGGCCCCCATTCATCAGAGGGCTCTTCCCAAGTCATTAAAAGGTCAGACGTACTCCAGAGTTCCCCAACTCTTTGCAATGTTGCCTTCTGCTTACTCCCCAACATTGTCAGTACCATTCGCACCACAATCAGCATCTCCTGCTTCCTCCTCCTTGGGGGAATCTGATCCTCACTGCAGCCACATCAAACGCATGTACCATAGTTGTGAGTGCCAGTCTGTCCTTCTGTATCTCATTGCGGTTGATTGAGTTTGACAGAGTTGTCCACCACAGTAGCTGGCCCTTCCAGGGCTTCATGCCAAGGCACGGTTCCAGTGCTGCCTGCCTCAGTATTAGCAGGGCATTTCTTGAGGCCCAGCTTGGGCCCGGGGCAGGTTATGGTTGTCCTGGAGGCACTGTGGGTAGCCCAGGCAGATGTGACTCTGGAGAGGTTCACAGAGGCAGTGGGGTGGCTGCAGAGTCCCTCAACCCTTGAATGGTGTCAAATGGAAGCCCCAGTGAGTTTGTAGCATTGTTTGCAGAGTTCCAGGCTGATTGGATGTCTTAATGTGCTCTCTGTGCTTGCTGCAGGGAGCATTGTGAATTTGAGGAGCCAACACAGGGGTCCCATCAGAACACCTCGGTTTGTATTTCTTGCTGTGCCAGGCATGAGAAGTGCCCAATATCATTAAGTTGGTGCATGGCCTGCATAGCAGAGGAGCAGAGGTGGGATGTGGAATGAGTGGTGGAACAGTTGCTTGAGGGGTGCAAGGGAAAGGTGTTGGGTTGGGGGTCCAGAGTGGGGAGTGGGGTAAGTGTGGGGCAGCCCACAATGAAGGTGGGGCCCCTGCAGGACAGGCAGAGGGAGGGGGCTCTGCCAGCACCAGATAAGGGAAAACAAAGAGCATCTCCCTCACCAGAGGCAGGGCCAAGCAAGCGGCTGCAAGGGGAGGAGTCAATGGCAAGTCCTCCAGGGCTGCATGTGTACTCCCCTATATTGGGAGTTCTGGTGGGGGGTTCTGGTGGGGACTTCCATCTGCCCCTGGCAGTTCCCGAAACATTCTGGCAGCAACAAGCAGAGGCATTGTCCCAATTACTGGCATTGCATGAGGAGGAGATCTGGGAGTTTGAGGGGGATTGGGATATGGTCTGGTGGGAGCATGATGAGACAAGAAGGGACCAGGATGTAGCACAGTAGGAATTGGGGGAGGCCATGTGCATGATTGCAGAGGGTTCTTTGAAGGTGCAGGGATTGCAGGAGCATCTAGGACAGGTGGAGGCAGGAGTGGAGCAGTGGGTGGAGGCTCAGCAAGGAGCTATGGAGGTAGAGGGGGCCTGGGCAGAGGCAGGGAGGCAGCATGAGGAGTGGCTGGCCAACAGGGTGGCCTTGTGGCACAGGGGAGTGATGCGTAAGTTCCTCCACTTTATTGCCCCTCTCACCCCACTGATACTGAGCCATTTAGACTGGATCTATCAGCACTGCATCCTCCTTGATGGGGCATTGGCCATGCATGCCTCAATACAAGATGGATTGGTGCAGATGCCTGGGGAGCTCCTGCCAGAGTTGGAGCAGGAGTTCTGGCAGATGGGGCAATTGTTGGAAGAGCATTGGCAGAGGAATGTGGCAGACCCCAGAACACAGATGGCATCAGCAGGCATAACCCCCGCCTCTGGATTCATTAGGGATTTAACTTCTGCAAGCAACCCTCTACATGTTTTCATTTACTTTCTCCTCATACAATCTCAAACCACACATAATCTGCAGAACAACAAGAAGGTGTTATGTACAGGGCTATGGAATACAAATCATACAAGGGAAACCACGAGATGACCAGGGCCCAATCCTCCCTCACTTCCCCCCCTCATGACCAGATCCACCTCCATCTGTGCAACCACAATGGCAAGGACCTCCAGCTGTCCTGGCAATGGCTCCCCCATATCGGTTGCTATCTCCTACCATGCTGGCTAGTCCTGGGAGTCCCAGGGCTTGGCGGGGCTTTGCAGGAGGGGATCCCAAAGTTTGGCAGAGGTGTTGGGGGTTTTCCTGCAGGGCTCTGGCATGTCTTGGGGGCATCAATGGTAATGGGGTGTTGATGTTGGATTTCTGACTGTTGTGCTGGTTAGATTGGGGGCAGACCTCCAGACTTTAGGTGTGCTTGACATGGCTTGTGCTGTTGCAGCTAGCAGAGGAGGCAGAGGTCCCTTCTGACAATAGTGGGGGTGGTGGAGTGAAGTCCATTCTTGGGGCAGGACCAGTCAGAGGCAGAGGTCCTTGGCGGCATAGCGGCAGATTTCTGGGATGGGGTTGACCCTCTAGTAGACTTGGCAGGGAACTGTTTTACGTGCCAGTGGGACTGTTGGTTGGTTTAGTGTAGGGGCAGAGATACTTCCTTATGGTGTGGATTGCAATCCTGGGTTGGTGGTGTCCCGGAGTATTGTGTTTGGTGGAGGTTGTGTGAGGTCAGAGTTTTGCTGTGCTCCAGAGTGTTGTTGATGAGGAGGCAACTTAGTTTTGGTCTTGCTGTGCTCCGGAGTATTGTGTTCAGGTCGGAGGTGTGCTGAGCCAGAGTTTTATCAAATTCCAGAATATTGTTGTGCATGGTCAAGGTTTTGCTAGTGCTCTGGGGTGTTGTCAATGAGGGGGTGGGGTTCAAGATGACCAGTCTCAACAAATTTCTTCTGGCCTGGGGTTGGGAGCTGTGGGTTCTAGACTGTCTACATGACAATCCTCTTTGTTTCTGGCCAAAGGTAAGTCTAGAGACAGGCAGGGAAGTCTTACATATTTTTGGTGTTCTTTAGAGCTTGGGGTGCTGCCGGAGTTGGTCAGGGCAATTGTGTTCTGGGGCCAGGGCATCAGTTTGTCCTCCCAGAAGTAGTGGTTTGGACTTCAGAAGTAGCACAGAGTATATTGGTGGGTGCTTCTTTTGGGCAGAGGGGCTCTGGGCAAGGGGGGGAGTTTGCAGTTGTCATTCCAAGGGTTGTTCCTCCTGGGGCTGGAGCAGGGGGTGCAGAGGCAGGGTAGTGGGTCAGTTATTGGCTCATTGGCAGAGTTGCATTGAAGGTTGTATTGAAGTTCCTGTGGTTGCTGGTTTATTGGTGGGGTTGCATTGAGGATTGTATTGGGGGTTTCATATTGTGTTGGAGGTCTAGTAGCAGTTTTTATCCCTTCCCAGGGTGGAGCCAGCAAAATGGGGCAGTGCAGAAGTTGATGGGGTGTCAACTTGCTGGCGGAGTTTCTTTAGGCTTGGTGGGTCAGGCCAGGGTTGGTTGGGGATGAGTTTGGGTTTCAGACAGTGGTTTTTGTCCTTTTCCAGAGTGGAGCCAGTGAGGCGGAAATGGTGTGAGTGTTGGTGGGGTATTGATGCTAGTTGAGCTTTCTTGGGTTTGGTGGGGCAGGGTGGGGTTGGTTTGGGCAAGCTTTGGGGCTTTGCTTCTTCTTTCGGAGTAGGAGTTGGCAGCCTGGGGTTAGCATGGGGTTTGTTTGGTGGGGGCTTTGTCAACAGAGTTGACTTTGGAGATAGTGCAAAGTGGGAAAAGGGGTCCAGGGCATATTTTGTCAGTCCGTCATTTCCAGCGCATGAGCTAGAAGTCTGGAGTCGGTGTGGGGGGTGAGATTGGGTCTTGGCTTGTTGGCCAGGTTGTGTCGGAGGCAACGCTGGTCAAAGGAGAGGTTCTGGAGTGGAGTTTTCCTCTTTATTCAAATCAGCATGATGTTCAGATGTTTAATGGGAGTCACCACAGAATAGTGGAGTTGTTGAGTAAGTAGCAGGGGTTCCCAGAGTCCTGCTTGGATAAGTGGGGTGGTTTCCAGCTGTTCTTCAAGAGCTTGGGCAGGTCTGGTCATTGGCCAGGTGTTCAAGGTTACTTATTCTATGTCAGAGAGTGGTCATCTACAAGTGCTGGAGGGTGGTGGGGGATTGGTCATATGGAAGCATCATCCAAGACTTTGAGGAGTTATGGTGGAGCAAGACAATCTTTCATTCATGCTCTAGAGGGGTCCAGAGGTCACTATGAATAGAGCAGAGGTGGGTCTTGGCATTTTTTGGAGGGCATCATTGGTTCCTTGATTCTTGGAGTCAAGTCAGGGGAGCCACTGGTCATTCCTTGCATCTGGTCAGCCTCTGGCAGATGGGGTTTGATTTCTCAGGGCATTGTTGGTCCTTGGGTAACACTACTTCAGGAGTCTGGAGTTTATTCTCTTGCTGGAGAGATTGATGACAGTGGAGTGGTGATTCTGGTGGCAGGGTCCAATTTTGGTGGGAGCTTCTTTGAGCAACCTGGGCTTGTCATTCTACTGAGTGGTTGATGGTGGAGGGAGGTGGTGGCAAAGAGGGGTGTCCTCCCAGGGCAGGATTTGGGGCATGCCATGTCCTTGTTCTTTGTGGGTGGGGCTGGCATCTCTTCAAATGTTGAGTGGTTGTTGGGTGGGGGCAGCATTTTCTTCAGGGTTGACCTGTGGTTGGGTGGGGATGGCAGCACTTCTTGGGGAGTGTATCAGCAAACTTTGGACACTCTGGGGAGACTACTTCATATGGTGTTTGTTTCTGGGTGCTCCAGCAGTGTGGTCCTTGTTTGATGGATGTCTTCTTGTGCAAGGGTAGAGTGGTTCAGAGTTGGTAGTGAATAATCTGTCCTTGCAGAAGTGGTGCTATAGGGACATTGTCAATGGGTTGGTGTTGTGAGTCCCCCTGATGGATGTTGGACTTGAAGGGGGGCTCCAAAGTTGTGTTGCCAGGGTCTGGAGTTGTGTGAAGGGGTTTGGAGCAGCTTAAGGTGGTGAATTAAGGCATCTCGGGTCCTTAGGTGGGGTTTTTAGAGACATTGGGGATTCTTGGATCACTTGGCAGGAGGAGGCCACCAAGGAGCATTCAGGAGTATCTTCTTCATTGTTGGGGTTTTGGGACTCAAGATGGTTAGGCATGGGGCTTGTAGCATGGTCCTGGGGCAGTGGCAGAGTTCCTTGCTTTCTTTGGGGAATATGTCAGCAAGTTTGTGGTACTCTGAAAAAACTACTTCATATGGAATTCTCTTTTTCCTATAGTTTGTTCTGGCGGGATGACTTCTGTGCTGCAGAGTTTTGCTGCTAAAGGCGGTGTGGCCTGACAGTTGAGGCAGAGGTTTTGTCTGGGGGTGGGCATGTGGAGAGGGGCAGCATTGAGTATTTTGATGTAGGAGGTTCCAGATTGATTGGGAGGAGGCATTGATATAGTGGTGGTCCTTTTGCTAGAAGTGGTGTAGTTTGGTGGTTGGGAGATAGAAATCCCCTCTGGCAAGATGCATGCAGAGGAGGTGGTGTTGGGCATTTTGATGCTGGTAGCTCCAGATCAAGTTGGGAGGATATTGGGGTAGTGGCAGAGGGGTCCAGAGTTGTCCAGCATTGCAAGTTTGGAGTGCCATGGTTCTTTATGTTGACTTTAGAGGTTGTTGGGGCAATTTTGGAGTGCACTTCAAGGAGGCAGGGCAGAGGTGTGTATTTCTTTCTTTCTTGACCACCCTGAGGTCTGAGGATCCTTTTGCTTTGCTCCAAAGTTGCTGGAGTTGGGTTGGAGGCATTGGGGTTCCATTAAACATTGGGCAGGGATGACAGCCAGTGTGACCAAGAGTTCCTAGCTGACTCCGGGGTGGATTCTGAGTTTGGGGCATAGCACTTATCTTGGAATCTTGGGTGATTGTTGGATGGGGGTGGGATTGTTGGTTTGGGCTTTTGATTCCAATGATGGCGGAGCTGGTTTTTTGAGGGTTGGCCTTCTCAAACTTGAGTATGGGTGTGGTGTGGGGTCAGATACTTTATTGGCAGAGTGGCAGGGTTTTGATTCTTTGTTGTGAATGGAGGGGGTGCCATTGGAACTCGTTGAGCTAGTCACTGGTGACATGCAACTTTTAATGGAGCTGCAGGGTGGAGCTAGTGATCTCAGAGGTCTTGTTGTTGTCATTGGCAGGGGTTGCAATTTGTTCTTTGTGCAGGAGGCACCTACCTTTGGCAGGGGTTGTTATAGTTGCTGGAGAATGGTGTGGAGGGGTTGTCAAGCAGTCAATTGGTTTCTTGCCTGGCTTGGAGATGTTGTGGTTGACCTTTGATAGGAGGTGGGGCTGGGGGAGGTGGAAGCATAGGAGGTATTGGTGGAGGGTTGGATTTGAGTGGAGAGGGTGTCCGTAGAGAGGGCCGTTGTATGGGTGTGACCAGGGCAGAGTGAACATTTTTTGGTGTCAGTTCCACAATTCAGTGGGCCTTGGCAGATTGGGCAAGGCCAACAAATTGTAGTGGGTTTCAGGCATGGGCCAACCATAGACATTGGGAGTTCCAACAGAAGTGTGTGTGGACATTACAAATGGGGTAAGGGAGAGTCTTGATATTATGTCAGGTTCTGCTGACTACAGGGGCTCAGCTACACTGGGCAAATCCTTACTAAGCAGACACAATGTCCTGCACTTATAACCTAGCACTCCAGGAGGGTGCAGACTTAGAGAAACTTGTGAGGGAAGCTTACAGAGAGCAGTCCAAGCAAGTCTGGAGTGGTCTGGGAAGGTCAAAGACTGAATATGTGAGACGTTTGAGCTTGGGTGGGCATAGGAAACAAGTTTGTTGGTGCATAATGGATTGCAGGTATACGGGGGCTTTTGGAGTGGCAGGAGTGGAGCTGGAGTCTGATGGGAGATCAATCAAGACTTGATGGATTCCAGGACCACAATATCAAGACTAGCATATGAGGAGTTACTCTGTGACTTATATACTGACTACAGGAGAGCTCTGGGAACAGCAGGGTGGGCTGCAGGGCTTGGCAGAGCTGTGCAGGGTTGATGGGTGTCAGCTAGGGTCAGGAGGATAGTTCCAGGGAACAGCGGGTGTGGTGGTGGAACTTGGCAGAGCCACACTGGGTCAGCAGGTGTCAGTTATGATCAGGAGGTGGGCCATGTTGCATCTTGATAGGATCAGTTGCAAGTGTGGGCCATCCTGGGGTCATCATGATACTCCAGAGTGGGTCAGAGAAACCAGGGTGACATGCAAGGGAGTTAGGAACAGTGGGGGGTTCTAGGAGAGCCAGGAGAAGTGTTGGCAGCTGTGGAGAAGGCATCAGAGTTGGTCCGGGGGCTGTTGGAGTTTGCCAGAGAAGCATCAGAGTTAGCCGGAGTGGCCATGGGGGTAGACGGTGGTTTGGGGAGTTCAACAGGGCATTGGGGAGGACTCTAGGGGAGTGGGCAGGTTGGAAAAGATGTGTGGGGGTCCAGGGAGCAGGTCATGGCACAAACCAGACATGTTGTCTTGGAGCTGTAAGAGAACACTCAACAATGTGGGATACTTCTATCCTGCAAGGCCAAGTGCTGAGAAACAAGCAAAAGTCTAATGGGTGCTAATGCAGGCTAGAGTCAAGCAAGAGTTGAGGCAGAGGCCAAAGGGAGTCAGACATTACTAAGGAAACTTACAATCAATTTGGTGAATAGACCTGGGGAACACTGCTATTGTTTGGTCTGAGGGTATTCTATCCTGCAGACTGTCCTATATATATACTACATTGCTAGAAATGATGACTAACATAACTTCTTCATCTGTTGGCAGTATGTATAGAAGTTGGGCTAACAATTTATCTATACTGAGTAAGGTCCAAGCATGTAATTCATGGAAGGCAACTAATGAGGACAGAGGAGTGTAGAGCATGATAGGTAGTATGTCAGATGAGCTAGAATGGTGGATCATTCTTGGACTAAGCCTGGAATAGAGTCAACAGTCCTAGAGGAACCATCCCCTTATATCACCCCCTCTTCAGATTTCATTGCCTTGATCAACAGTGTTTAATCCCCCTGTCAAGGGTGAGAGTGACAAGCTATGTTAAGGCCATGTGGTGCCAGAGTGCCTTGGGAGTAGTGTTCAAAAGCATAGGAGATAATGAGGGAAAACATATCAGGCACCAGTATAGAGAGGGTCATAAGTGAGCCAGTATACATTGGTGAGCCAGGGGCCAACAAAACTGCATAACAGATGTCAGAGTTCTAGTTACTATCAGAGAGTTAGCTGCCCCTGGAGAGGGCATGCTCTGAGTAGGAGGAGTAGCAACACTGTGCATTACTACAATAGAAGGAGCAATGGCAGATGATGGAGTAGGGAGGCAAGGAGGTTGGGGTTGCTGGATAGAGAATTGCAGGGTGGATGGTGCAGGATCCAGAGAAGAGGCTGGCAGAGCAACTGCTCATGCAGCATTATCTGAGCACTGCTTCCACAGTAGGTGTACATACTGTTTGGCAATATGCTTTCCAAAGATCACAAGGGCTTCACCAATCTGCTGGTTGGTGCCCTGGATAGTGACAAACCAGCATCCATCATCCCCAGCTAGATCAACTGTGAAGGTGGCCAGCCAAGCACTGGATAAATCATGGGCTTGTTTAAGGCCCTGCCCCTGATGCCCAACAATGTGCACAACCAGAGAGTCAGGGAGCTCCAGGGCACATTTGTAACAAGGAGTTGTACTGTAGGAGGGAGATCCTGAGCAAGGAGGACAGCCAGGAGAATGTTAGTGGTAGAGTGTGCTACCCACTGAGGGATGCAAGAGGGGGGCATGGTAGAGGATTTGGTAGACTTAGCAGGCTTGGGTTAGCCTGGAGGGGCAGAGTGCTTAGCCACTAGAGTGTTACTACACTGGGGAGCAGTTCAGGAAGTGGTGACAGAGTGCCCTTCCTCCAAGGCAGCTAGGCAGCTTTTGTTAACATGGAAGGCCAGTTGCATCTGATGTAGGACAGAGTATAAATTGGCATCCAGACAAGGGTCTGAGTGGGCCCAGTCCCAGGGACCAGAGGAGTGCCAGAAGCAATGCTGGGTAGACAAGCCAAAGGAGCTACTATAAGGGAGCAAGTCAAAGAGGTAGAGTGGAAGTTGTAGTTGTCAGACATGGTAGGAGATAGGATTGAGTGCTGTGGGCTAGAGAGGTGGACAGTGTAGGAGACCAAA
>JABFYK010000339.1:0-13399 GCA_018849495.1 Termitomyces sp. T123_Mx157
TCTGGAGGCTGTGGCTAAGTCACACAACTGGCAGAGGGAGATCCAAAGTCTATTCAGTATCTACAAGAAGTTCTAGGATTCTAGCTACTCACCTGGCAGAGGGAGATCCAAAAAGAACAAGTCTAAAGATTCCCAATGCCAGTGTTCAGGCAATTTACCCTAGAGCTTCTGGAAACAACACCCAATAACAACCAAATCCAGAGTCCAATCAAAAATAAAAATCCACCATAAATAGCCTCTATCTCTAGACTCCCTGCATGTCAGGTTCCACTGACCATGGGGGCTCAGCTGCACTGGGCAAATCCTTACTAGGCAGACGTGATTCCATACACAGATAACTGGGCACTAGAAGAGGTTCTAGATGCAGGGGACTTGCAAGGATAGTTAGTGGGAAGTGATCCAAACAAGTCTGGGGTGGTCTGGAGGGGTCTGGGAGGAGTTGCAGAGAAAGGGGTAGACTTAACGGGGTGTCTGGCATAAGTCCGGGAGTGAGTATTGTGGGTGCAGGGTAAGCAGAGGCTATGCAAGCAATGGAATTGGAGCTGGAGTTTGATGGGGGATCAGTAGAAGTTGATGGAGGATGGGACCAAGCAAGTAGCGAGGTCCGGAGTTGGTTTAAAGAATGTTGGAGGGTCATGATCATGAGCATGGGATTTGTGAGGGCGTCAGGATGAAAAGGACTTGGGCATGATGGAGGAAATAGCTTGACAAGACAAGACAGAGCAAAATGGAGTTGAGACAAGATGGAGCAAACAGAGTTGAGACAAGATGGAGCAAACAGAGTCGTGATGAGATGGAGCAAACAGAGTCGAGATGAGATGGAGCAAACAGAGTCAAGACAAGACTGAGACAAGAAGGGAAATAGATTGAGACAGAAGTATAAGACAATAACAAGAACAATGATAGAAATGGAGACAGGATAAGACTGGGAGACTGAGAGTAAAGGAAACGTAACTACTGAGACATGAAACATGAGATAGAGGAAATCAAACCATAGGAAACACAAACAACAGGTAGGTAATATCAAGACTAGCATACAAGGAGTTACTCTATGACTTATATACTGACTACAGGAGAGCTCCAGGAACAGCAGGGGTGGTGGTGGAGCTTGGTGGAGCTGTGCAGGGCTGAACAGGTGCTGGCTAGGGTCAGGGGGAGCATTCTGGGGGACAGTGGGTGTAGCAGTGGAACTTGGCGGAGCCATGCTGGGTCAATGAGTGTCAGTTATGATCAGGGGGTGGGCCATGTCATATCTTGATGGAATCAGTTGAGAGCACAGGCCATTCCAGGGTCATTTTGATGCTCCAGAGTGGGTTGGGGAAACCAGGGGAATGGACTGGTGACATACAATGGGGTCAGGAATTGGTGGGGGGGTTCCAAACAGTGGGGGGTCTAGGAAGCCAGGGGAAGCATTGGCGGCTGTGGAGAAGTCGTCAGAGTTGGTCAGGGGGCCGTCAGAGTTTGCCAGAGAAGCATTGGAGTTAGCTGGAGTAGCTGCAGGAGTAGAGGGTGGCTTAGAGAATTTGACAGGGTGTTAGGGGAGACTCTAGGGGAGTGGGGCAGGTTGGGAACATGTGCAGGGCCTAGGGAGCGGGTCATGACAGGGAAGTCCTAAGCAAGGAGGATGGCAAGGAGAACATTAGAGGTAGAGTGCAATACACATTGCAGAATGCAAGAGGTGGTTGCAATAGAGGGTTTTGTGGAAGGCTGGGGCTTTGGTTGCCTGGGAGGAGCCACCCATACTATGCTGTGAAGCTGTTTGGGCAGAGGCAATAGTGGCAACAGGCAGGGATGTACAAGCAAACTCAAGTGCTGCTAGCCTTTTCTCAAGTCCCACAACATGAGTTAGTAGTCTCTGAATAGAGTTCATGGGATCAGACAAACCAGCAGGGAAGAACAACATAGAGCCTGTAGAGGATAGAGTGGGGTCAAAAGTAGATTGTAGGTTGGATGTTGTGGGCTAGAGATGTGGACAACATAGGGACTGATCAAGATATGAGGGAACACTTGATACTGTGGAATAATCCTATCACACAACATAAGAGCTAAGAGACAAGTAAGTGGCAAGTGAGTGCTAACACAGGCAAGTGGCTAGCAAGGATCAAAGCTGGGTAGAGACAGAGTCAGACAATGCTAGGTGAGCTCACAATCAATCTGCTGAATAGACCTGAGAGATGCTATTATTGATCAGTCAAAGAATATTCTATCCTTGCAACTGGCTTATATACTATATCCATGGCTATGCTATGACTAATGTTATATGTGGTAAGCAGCCCAGGTATGCTAAGTAGTATGAGTAATCATGAATAATCAAAATGACAAAAGGAGATGTAGAGTCCAATGTCTATGGTGGGTGACTAATACTCAATGGGGATGGAGCAGGAGAAGACAGGCAGCCAGTCCAGTATATCCATAGGGCTAGGCCTGAATAGAGTAGAGTTTCCTAAGGGTTGGCCCAGGTATGCTAAGTGGTATGAGTAATCATGAATAATCAAAATGATAAAAAGAGATGTAGAGTCCAATGTCTATGGCAGGTGACTAATACTCAATGGGGATGGAGCAGGAGAAGACAGGCAGCCAGTCCAGTATGTCCATAGGTGTCAGGAGACTGTTCATACCAGACCCTCTAGTTTGTTTCCTTCATTCCCAGCCTTCCTTTCATTTCCATCCTCCCATCTTCTGGTGACAAAACTTTCAACCAATAACTATCTTTTAGTCATATTCCCATGTAGTCACATGCTGTGGATCTGGAGATCAAGGCTGTTTACAGTGGATTTTTATTTTTGGTACAATCTCCAGAGTTATGGCAATTTCTGGAGTTTCCACCTTTGGGTTAGGGTTGGAAGTTTTTCTAAAGCATGACATCTGGCCAAGGAGCTCCTTAAACTTGTTCTCTTTGGATCTCCCTCTGCCAGGTGAGTAGTTATGACCATAGACTCTTGTACAGTACTAAATAGACTTTGGATCTCCCTCTGCTAGCTGTGTGACTTAGCCACAGCCTCCAGAGGTTGCACTTACAGCAGAACAAGTCTCTAGTTTCAGTCTGGGAGCCCCCTTTGCCATTGCTTTGAGGATTCATTGCAATTGTGCTTGTTGCTTCAAGGATTTGAAGCAACTGGAAGGTCTCTCCCCTACTAGTGCCCTGATAGTCCCTGTGTTCTTCCTATGACCCAACCAACCCCTCCAGCACCTCCCCCTAATGCTTTGAGCCCTAAGGATAAAGCCTGGAGCTGCTTGTTGGTTCTAGAAACACAGGTCCAAATTACCCAAGCTTCCCTTACCTTCCACATTGCTGAACTTACTGGACTATGTCAAACTACTGAAGCTGTGTCCCTCTCTCTCCAAACCCTTCTGGAACACCTCCCCCTTGCTCCTACCACTCATCCTATGCCCCCAGCAGCTGCAGGAAGGTTTGCTTTGGCCCCTAATTCAGGCCTCTTGGCTCCCCACTTCAAACTTTCTCACTCTGCACTCCCTGATGTTTTTGATGAGAACTATAAGATTGGGAAACATTTCCTCCAGTCCTGTATCACCTATATTCAGCTGAGTGGTGAAGCCTTTGCCTCTGATGCCCTCAAAATTGCCTGGGTCCTCTCCTATATGAAGATGGGCCAAGCTTCAACTTATGCATTCTTCCAGCATCCTGAAGGAGTAGAGAGTTTTACTAGTTAGATAGAGTTTGAGAAGGATTTTTGAGCTGAGTTCTTCTCCCTTGACCCAGCCAAGACTGCTGCCCTCTTTCTTTGAGACCAAGATCAGTATGGTTAAGGGAAGCAGTCTTTAGACAAGTATATCAATTTGTTTCATGCCTTAGTCAAGCAGGTTGGGTATCCAGATGGTCTTCAGCTCTGCCTCACCTTCTGGGAAGGACTCCACCCCTCTCTCATGGACCATATTGATAACATGGCTGAGGGGCACCCAGATAACAAATGCGTAGACACCTGGTACAAGGTGGCATGCAAGCAGTGGCAGTTAATAGAGCTCAAATGTGAGCTGTGACATACTCAGCATTCCCCAGTTCCTTTTCATTCTCTGGCTGCCTCTTGAGTGGGTGCAATCCTTTCTATTCCCTCTCAGGTTGCTCCTTTCCATGCTCCTCCAGCTGCTCCCCCATGTCTTCTACTCCAGAGAGCCCCTATAGATATTGATGCCTCCTGCTAATGGTCCTCCACCCCTTGTTGTGTCAATGCTGTGGAAAGGCTGGCCACTTTGCCTGTTATTGTCCTCAAGGGTTGGAAGTGTATTACCTTTCTTCCTCAGAGCAGGAGGAGCTGCTTGCTCAGCTCCTAGCAGCTTGGAATGTATCAGGAGCCCCCTCTCCAGATGCCCTCCTATCTACTCTGCCCACTGAGGTTGTCCAGGAGTCAGAGCCAGAGGAGTATTTTTAAAGAGGCAACAGATGACCTATATGCCCTTGTTGCCTAGTGCTAATTGTTTCACTTCTCTGTCCATAGAATCAAATATATCTGTTGCTACCATAATAAGCCCCCCCAGATATACAAAGCCCTCTTCTAGCTAAAGCCTCAGCTGGGAATACCCTTCCTAGCCCATGCCCTCAGATTTCTGCATGGAAATGTCATCTTCTCCATTGTTATATTGTTGCTTCCACTCCTTCTGTCAACTTCTTGAAGCTACAAGTGGAAATTGAGCAACTGACAAGCAGAACTAAAGTGTTGTTGCCCTGCTTGACAGTGGAGCAACAGGGCTCTTCCTTAGCACTGACTATGTGCAACAACACCATTTTACTACCTGCCCTCTCTCTCATCCAATCCCCATATACAACATTGATGGCATACTCAATGAAGCTGGCTTTATTTCCTCTGTAGTGAACCTAGTACTTTGTTATCAGGACCACTCAGAAGGTGCTGCTTTTGCTGTCACTAGTTTGGGGAAGCAAGACATGATCTTAGGGTTTGTCTAGTTACATAATTCTGAGATTGACTGAACCAAGGGCAAAGTGAAGATGAGCTATTGTTCCCATTGTTGCCTGACTTGTGCAGAGGAGGCCCACAAGGAGCATAGAGCAAAGGTCCATGAGCATGCTGCCATGCATGCTTGTCATGCAGGGCATCTCCCCTTTGCTGATCTTGACCTTTTGAATCCTCCCCTCTGGCATTTCCTTATAAAGAGGCCCTCTACAAGGATGTCCAAGGTGTTGGGTGTAAATTTTAGGAGGAAGATGGATGTGAAGGGGACTTTGCCAGTGCTCTAGACCCAGAGTCTCCAGATGAGACCATTGAGGTAGGTGATAGGATCTATGCCATGACGCTCTGCCCACTTCCTATGGTAGCAGAGATCAGAGCTAGTCAGACAACTTCTCAATGACTAGCTGTGTTTGTGGCAAATTCCTAGCCCAAACTCTTTTGTAGCACAGTTCCTCATCATCTACATAACTTTGAGGATATATTCTCCAAGGCATCATTTGATTCACTCCTGAAGCGCAAGCAATGGGACCATGCAATTGAGCTGATACCTGATGTCCAACCATCCAGTTACAAAGTCTATCCACTTGCATCCTATGAGCAGGACAAACTGGATGTGTTCTTGCAGAAGAACCTTAGCTCTGGCAGGATACAATCCTCTAAGTCTCCAATGGCCTCCCCAGTCTTCTTCATTAATAAGGATGGATCTCTTCATCTGGTTCAGAATTATTGAGTCCTGAACGTGATGACAGTAATAAACTGCTATCCCCTGCCACTCATTTCTGAACTTGTCAACAACCTTTGAGGTGCACAATACTTCACTAAGTTGGATGTCCATTGAGGCTACAACAATGTACACATCAAGGAAGGAGATGAGTAGAAGGCAGTATTCAGAACCAATCATGGACTCTTTGAACCTCTGGTAATGTTCTTTGGTCTCACTAATAGTCTGGCCACTTTTCAAACAATGATGAATGATATCTTCCATAATCTAATTGTGGAGGGTGTTGTTTGTGTGTATCTTGATGATATTCTTATCTACACCAAGACCCTAGAGGAACACTATTGGATCATATACATTGTTTTGGAATGCCTCCACCAACACCAGCTCTATCTTAAGCCTGAGAAGTGTGAGTTTGAGCAGACTAAGGTTGAGTACCTAGGTCTGATCATCTCTCATGAAATGGCAGAGATGGATCCAGTTAAAGTAGCAGGTGTAGTGGAGTGGCCCAAGCCCAAGAACAAGAAGGAAGTCCAAGCTTTTCTAGGTTTTATTAACTTCTACCAGAGGTTTATCTAGGATTCTCTCACCATGCCTGCCTACTTTTTGACCTCACTGTCAAAGACATAGCATGGTAATGGAAGTCCTCACAGCAAGTTGTCTTTGATGCCCTCAAGCAAGCAGTGACCTCTAAGCCAGTCCTCCTATTCCCTGACAATGACTCTTCCTTCCAGGTTGAAGCAAATAGCTCTGACTTTGCCACAGAAGCAGTTCTCTCTCAGCAGTCCAAGGAGGATGGCAAGTGGCATCCTGTATCTGGCTAACTTTGACTTCTTGCTACACCACAAACTTGGACAGAGCATGAGTAAGCCAGACACATTATCTAGGTGAGCTGATCATGGCACTGGGGCAGGTGATAATGACAACATCATCATCTTCAAGCCTGAGCTCTTTGCCATTCATGCTCTAGAAGGAATTGTGGCCCAAGAGGATGAAGTAAACATCTTCAAGGACATCTGGCAAGGGAATTGAAATGGTGTGCAAGAGGATGCAGTGGCCCAGGCTACTCAGACCCTTTGAGCATGATGAGTCAGTGAGGTTAAGTCAGTACATGCAAATAAGTGGGGTCTCTGAGATGGGCTTCTGACCTTCAGAGAACACATCTATGTTCCTAACATTCCAGAACTCCATCATTGCATTGTGGAGCAACACCATAACTCTCATGTAGCTGGACATCCTGGTAGATGAAAAACACTAAAATACTGAAACTGGTATCCTGGAACTATTGTTAGCCTCAGATGTCCTGGTATGTAGGCACCTACACCAGCACCTGTGACCTCTATCTCCATACCAAGCCTCACTGCCAGTCACCCATGGGTCAGCTCTACCTTCTCCATGTTTCTAGCTGCTCATTGGAGTGTTGTCTCAGTGGACTTCATTGTGGAACTCCCAGATGCTCATGAGTATGATGCTGTAATAGTGGTAGTGGACCCTTATGGTAAACAAGCCCACTTCATCCCTACCCACACCACCTGCTCAGCTCTGGGAGTGGCTAGTCTGTATTGGAAGAATATCTGGAAACTCTATGGTCTGTCTGATGGGTATGTCTCTGATTGAGGCTCTTAGTTTGTAGCAGAATTCACTTGGGAGCTGTATTGTTTGCTTAGAGTGAAGCTCCACACCACTACTGCCTATCACTCTTGGTCAGATGAACAGACAGAACATGTTAATCAGGAACTGGAGCAGTATCTTTGCCTGTTTTGTAATAAGAGGCAAGATGACTGGGACAAGCTCCTTCTAGATGCAGAGTTCTAGTATAACAATCATGTTCACTCTTCCACTTAAATGACTCCATTCTTCCTGGACACTGGTCAACATCCTCACATGAGATTCAAATCTTGAGCATGGCTTTCAGAAAATGACTCAGTAAACAAATTTGTGAATAGGATGAAGAAGGCACAGGAGGGGGCAAAGGCAGTGTTGGTCAAAGCAAAGGAGGACATGGCATGGTACTATGACCAGTGGCGGACACCAGCTCCTATATACAGGCCTGGAGATCATGTTGTGAGGGAATATTCAATACTGTAGGATAATTCTATTGTGCAATTGTAAGGAGACAACTCTCTATGGGAACTCCACTCTATTCTGGCCTAGCCTTATGGATATACCAGACTGGCTGGCTGCCTTCTCCTGCTCCATCCCTGTCAAGTATTAGTCACTGTCAGGTTCTGCTGACCACGGGGGCTCAGCTGCACTGGGTGAATCCTTATTAGGCAGATGTAATTTCCTGTAGTGATAACTAGGCACTTGAAGAGGTTCTTAGTGCAGGGGACTTGTGAGGACAAGTGATGGGGAGTGATCTGAACAAGTCTGGGGTGGTCTAGAGAAGTCTAGGACAAGTTGTGGAGAAAGAGGCAGACTCAACAGAGTGTCCAGTACAAGTCCAGGAGTGAGTATTGAGGGCATGGAGTAAGCAGAGGCTATGCAAGTAATGGAAGTGGAGGCTACATGAGTAATGGAAGCAGAGGCTACATAAGTGATGGAAGCAGAGCCAGAGCTTAACAGGGTTTGGGACTGAGCAAGTAGTGAGGTTGAGAGTTGGTTTACAGAATGTTTGGGATTCATAATCATAAGTACAGAGTTTGTAAAGATGTTAGAGTGAATGGGACTTGGACATATTGGAGAAAACAGTTTGATAGGATGAGACAGAGCTAAATGGAGATGGAGTTGAGACAAGATTGAGACAAGAAGGGAAATAGATTCAAATGGAGATGCAAGATGATACAAGAATGATAAGAAAGATAGAGACAAGACAAGACCAGGAGACTGAGAGTAAGAGAAACATAACACAGAGATACAAGACACAAGACAGAAACAATTAGACCATAAGAAACACAAAGCAATAGGTAGGTAATATCAAGACTAGCATACAAGGACCTACTCTGCGACTTATATACTGACTACAGGAGAGCTTTGGAAACAGCAAGGTTAGTGGCGGGGCTTGGCGGAGCCACACAGGGTGGACAGGTATTAGCTAGGATCAAGGGGAGAGTTCTGGGGGACAGCAGGTGTGGTGGTGGAACTTGGTGGAGCCGCAGTGGGTTGATGAATGTTGAGTATGATCAGGAAGCAGGCCACATTGCATCTTTTGGAGTGGGTCAGGGAAATCAGGGTGATAGGCTAGTAACATATGATGGAGTCAGGAATGGTAGAGAGGGCTTCAGGAGAGCCAGGAGAAGTGCTGGTAGCTGTAGAAAAGGTATCAGAGTTGGTCAGGAGGCTATCAGAGTTTGCCAGAGAAGCATCGGAGTTAGCCAGAGTAGCCATGGGGGTGGACAGTAGTTTGGGGAGTTCGATGGAGTGTTGGAGGAGACTCCAGGAGAGTGGGGCAGGTTGGGAACAATGTGTGGGGGTCTAGGGAGTGGGTTGTGACATTACCCCCCTTTTAGTGTCAAGACTCTCAAGACATGGGGCACAGGTCACAGATCAGCAGGGTGTGGGAATTGAAGCCAAGTAATATTGATCAAACTACAGCAAGTGGTGGTGGTGTGGGGGAACAAAGTTGAAGCATGGCTGCTGTTTGTCAGGGGGCTCTTTCTAAGTCATTTACAAGGTCAGATGTACTCTGGAGTTCCCAAACACTCTTTTCATGTCCTCCTCAGCTCATTCTCCTGTTTCTTATGCCTCTATGTCCTCTGACAATGACCGTGCTGACAAGCAGATGGAATCTGATAGTGAGTGGGAGGAGTTCAAGCATCGGTAGCAGATCAGTGCTATGTATTGCAGTCGTAAGTGTGACTTTCTTGTTCCTTGACCAGGATGGCTGAACAAGTGTGGCAGAGTTGTCCATAGCTGTGGCAGGGTCCTCTGCCAGTTCTGCTCAGGAGAGAGGCCCAGGGGAGGTTAGATGGGCAGCTCCGTTGCTGCCCCCCATCTCACAAGATCTAGTTTGGTGGTGGAGACTGTTGAGGTGATACTGGAGAGGCAGAGAGTTCCACAGGCAAAGGTGATAGCAAAGGTGTGGGCGAGGGCATTGGGGTGGGCAAGAGGTCCTACTACTTTGGAGTGGTGTCAGAATGAAGCTCCGGTGAGTACCTGGCTTGATTCTTTAGGTTTAGTTGAGTAACCCTTTCCCAGTATTCTCTTTGTGCTTGCTGGAGAGAGTTGTGCAAATTTGATGCACCATCAGTGGGGTTCTACTAGAATACGTCAGTCTGCCTTCCATGCTGCATGAGGCACAAAGAATATTTGGTCTTGTTAGAATGGCGGGTGGCCTGCGTCACTGCAGAGCAAGAGTGGGAGGAGGGTTGGGTAAGGGGGCAGCTGGGTGAGGCATAGAAGGCAAGATTGTCAGGGTGGGGATTGGGTTTGGAGGAGGAGAGGAGCACGGGGCAGCTGGTGGGGAAGGTGGGACCCCCATAGGGTGGGTAGTGGACAAAGAGAAATGGAGAGCCTCTCTGCTGCTGGAGGCAGGGCCCAGTAAGCAGGTGCAGGGTCAGAAAGTGATGGCAGGTCCTCTGGGCCCTCATATCTATTCTTCTACCTCAAGCATGCCCTTGGGGCAGCCATCAAATTCTCCAGAGCCCATGCCCTCAATCACAGAGGGTTTTTTTTGTCAATAGGTAGAGGCTTTGTTGGCAGTGTTGACAGCATGGGAGGGGGAGCTTCATAGAATGGGGAAGGATTGCAACATAGTATGGAGGGAGCGGGATCTGGCATGGCAGGACTACAAGACTGCAGTGCAGACAGCCATGGCAAGAGCATTGGAGGTGCAGAGTTTGCAGAGCTTGCAGGAGCAATTGGCACAGTGGGAGGTGCAGTCCAGGAGGAGGAGGAGTGGCAGGCTCTGATGGAAGGGGGTTCATTGTGAGCAGAGGTGGAGGCAGTGAGGCAGAGGGAGGAGTGGCTGGTCAGCAAAGCTGCCTCAGAGCATGCAGGGGTTCTGTGTGAGCATTTTCTTTTGTTGTCTTCCAAGTCCTGCTAATGAAATTTTTTCTTTTGTTGGGGAACAGGTCAGGTCTGGGAGCATCAGATCCTCCTGTACGGGGCCTCTGCCATGTTTGCATCCATTCAGGATGGCCTGGCACAAATGCCTGTGGGCCTTATGCCAGAGTTGGATCAGGAGGTGGTAAAGATGGGGCAGTTGCTGGTGGGGCATCAGCATTGCAATGCAGTGGCTCTGGAGTCATAGTGGATGGCAGCAGATGCAGGGGAGGCTTTGCTGGGACTTGCAGAGGTCCTGGCTATGGTGAGGGCACAGATAGAGATAGATCTGGGGATTGGAGGAAAGGGAGGGAAGGAGCTCTGGAGGGGAGAGTGAATAGGAAGTTCAGGCTCTAGTCATTTGTTATTTCATGCTTCTTCCTTGTACTATTTGTATTCTATAATCCAGTACATAACACCTTCTTACTGTTTTGCAGGTTAGGTGTGGTTGAGATTTGTGTGAGGATAGAGTAAGTAAAAATATATAGAGAATTGCTCATGGGAGTTGAATCCCTAATGGATTCAGAGGTGGGGGTTATGTCAACTGCTGCCATATGTGTTGGCTATTCCCAGGAGTTCCTGGGCTTGGCAGGGCTTTGCAGGAGAGAATCCCAAAGTTTGGCAGGAGTATTGGAGGTTTTCCTATGGGGCTCTGGCATGTTTTGAGGGCATCAATGATGATGAAGCATTGATGCTGGGCTTCCCAAGCATTGTGCTGGCTTGAATAGTAGCAGACCTCCAGACTTTAGGTGTGCTTGACGTGGCTTGTGCCGTTGTGGCTAGCAGAGGGGTGGAGATCCCTTCTGACGAGAGTGGGAGTGGCAGAGTGAAGTCCGTTCTAGCAGGTGGAGCAAGTTGGGGGCAGAGGTCCTCAGTTGTAAGAGGACCAGTCCTTGGACTATGTTCCAACCCTAGTTCAGCTTAGTTCACAAGCACTGACACTCTATCTAGTCGGGCTCCAGACTGCTAGACCCTTCCTTACTCCCTTTCCATCTTGGCTTCTTGGCCTATCGGGTATTTTGGACTTGGCACCCTATCTATTATTGTTATCTTATCTGATCCTAATACTACTGGACCAATTAGTTAATATGTCATAGTCATCGGCTCTGTACTTAGTCATGGGCTGTAGTCAGCAGCCTCTGGCTTAGTCAGTAGTTACTTAGTCATGCTTAGTCATACTTAGTCATCCTGTAGTATATAAGGCAGGCCTGGGGCTAGACTAGCCTCAGCCTGAACAATAGCATGGTTCATAGGCTTATATATTGTTCCAGACTGTGAGCTCAGCCAGTGTGGCCTCTTGTCACTGCCCTCGCCCTCTGCTCATTCCTTGTCTCTGGCTGGCCCCCTGCCCATCATTGGTACCTCTGCAGGTTCACCCATAGTTGTGCTGATGGCTTGCTTGTTGCTCACTACCTGACAGGTGCTCAGGTTGTGAGTGATGGCCTTTGGCTTGGACTATCCATGGCCGACATTCCCTCACATCAGTGGCATAGTGGCAGATTTTGGAGTGGGGTTGACCTTTTAGTGGACTGTTCTACATGCTAGCTGGGCTGTCAGTTGGTTTAGCATAGGGGTGGGAGTACTTCCCTATGGCAGGGGTTGTGATCCAAGAATCAGGAGTGTTCCAGAGTGTTGTATTTGGTAGAGTTGTGTGAGGTCAGAGTTTTGTTGTGCTCTGGAGTGTCATCAATGAGGAGGCAACTTAGTTTTGGTCTTGCTGCACTCCAGAGTATTGTATTCTGGTTGGAAGTGTGCTGGGCTGGGGTTTTATCAAATTCCAGAATATTGTTGTGTATGGTTAAGTTTTTGCTGGTGCTCAGGAGTGTTGTTAATGAGGGGGCAGATTTTGAAGCAACCAGTCTCAATGAATTTCCTCTAGCCCAGAGTTGGGAGCTGTAGGTTCCAGACCATCTACATGACCTTCCTCTTTGTTTCTGGCCAAAGATAAGTCCAGAAATAGGCGGGGGAGTCTTACATATTTTTGGCATCCTCTAGAGCTTGGAGTGCTGCTAGGGTTTGTTGGAGCAGTTGTGTTCTGGGGCCAGGGCATAAGTTTGTCCTTCTGGGGTTATGGGTCAGAAGTTTGAAGGCAGGGCAGAGTGTATTGGTGGGTGCTTCTTTTGGGTAAAGGGGCTTCAGGTGGAGTCTGCAGTTGTTGTTCCATAGGTTGTTTCTTCTGGGGCCAGGGTAAGGGGTGCAGAGGCAGGGTAGTGGGTCAGCTATTAGCTTGTTGGCAGAGTTGTGTTGAGGGCTGTATTGGAGTTCCCAGGGTTGCATTGAGGATTGTGTTGGAGTCTTGGGGTTGTGTTGGAGATTTAGCAGCAGTTTTTGTCCCTTCTCAGGGCAGAGCCAGCAAAACAGGGTAGTATGGGGGTTGATGGGGTGTTGACTTGCTGGCAGAGTTCCCTTAGGTGGAGCAGGGTTGATTGGAGGTGAGCTCAGAGTTTCAGGCTGTGGTTTTTGTTCCTTCCTAGGGTGAAGCCATCGAGGCAGAGGTGTCAGGGGACTGCTCATACCAGACCCCCTGATTGTTTCCTTTATTCCAGACCTGCCTTTCAACTTTGTCCTCCCATCTTTTGGTCACAAGTACTTTCAAAACCAAGGGCTATCTGTTGGTTATATTTGTAGGAGGCTGCACATAGTGAGTCTGGAGATCAAGGCAGATTAAAATGATTGGTTGGATTCTAGAGTTAGTAGGTTTGGGGTTGTTAGTCTCAGAAGCTCTAGAGTCAATTTTCCAAACACTGGCATTGGGGATCCTCAGACTTGTTCT
>JABFYK010000340.1:0-13380 GCA_018849495.1 Termitomyces sp. T123_Mx157
CTCCCCCCAGGGCTGTGGAGATCTCCGGAGCACTGCGGAGTTCCCCGTATTACCTCAGCAACCATTGCTCTAGGGTTAGGATCAGCTCCAGTCACCTGTACAGTAGTTCTCACACCTCTGCCGCTGCTGATGCGCCGCGCCTAGCAGCGGGAATCCTTAGACTTGTTCTCTTCAGATTCCCCTCTGCTAGGTGATTAGTTATGGATTGTATTGTCATTTACAAATGCTAATATACTTTGGATTCCCCTCTGCTAGCTGTGTGACTCAGATCTGCCACCCTGGAGATTGTCCTTACAGAGAGGGTCCTAGACAAGCCAGTATCTATTTGTAAGCTAGGAGCCAACACAGTCAGCATAACAGATGTCAGAGTTCCAGTCACCATTGGAGAGTCAGCTGCCTGTGGAGAGGGCATGCTCTGAGTAGCGGAGGTAGCAGCAGCATGCATTACTACAATAGAAGGAGAAATAGTGGTTGACAAAGTAGGGAGGCAAGGAGGTCAGGGCTGCTGGGTAGAGAATTGCAGGGTGGATGGTGCAGAATCCTGAGAATGTAAGGGCATACTCAATAATGTGGGATACTCCTATCCCACAAGGCCAAGTGCAGAGAGACAAGCAAGAGTCTAATGGGCGCTAATGCAGATTAGAGTTGAGTGAGGGTCAAGGCAGAGGCCAGAGGGAGTTGGACATCACTAAGGGAGCTTACAGTCAGTTTAGTGAATAGACCTGGGAAACACTGCTATTGTTTGGTCTGAGGATATTCTATCCTGCAGACCATCCTATATACTGCATTGCTAGAAATGATGACTAACATAACTACTTCATCTGTTGGCAGTATGTATAGAAGCCAAGCTAACAATTAATCTATACTGAGTAAGGTCCAAGCATGGAATTCATGGAAGGTGACTAATGGGGACAGAAGGGTGTAGAGCATGACAGGCAGTATATCAGATGAGCTATAATGGTGGATCATCCTCAGACTAAGCCTGGAATAGAGTCAAACAGTTATAGGAGGACTGTCCCCTTACGGAGAAGAGGGTGGTGGAGCAACTGCCAGTGCAGTGTTGCCTGAGTACTGCTTTTGTAGTATGTATACACACCATTTGGCAATACACTTTCCAAAGACCACAAGGTCTTTACCAATCTGCTAGTCAGTGCCCCAGATAGAGACAAACCAGCATCTATCATCCTTGGCTGGACCAACTATGAAAGCAATGAGCTAAGCACCAGATAAATCATGGGCTTGTTTAAGGCCCTGCCTCTGATGCCTAACAATGTGTGCAACAAGAAAGTTGGGAAGCTCCAGTGTGCATTCATAACAAGGAGTTGTACCATCTGTAGGAGAGAGATCCCAAGCAAGGGGGATGGCCAGGAGAATGTTAGTAGTAGAGCATGCTACTTGTCAAGGAATGTAAGAGGGGGGCATGGTAGAGAATTTGGTAGACTCAGCAGGCTTGGGTTGGCCTGGAGGGGCAGAGCACTTAACCACCTGAGTATTACTATGCTGGGGAGCAGTTTGGGTGGTGGCAACAGAGTGCCTTTCCTCCAAGGCAGCTAGGCAGCTTTTGATTACATGGAAGGCCAGTTGCATCTGATGTAGGACAGAGTATAAATTGGCATCCAGACAAGGAGTCTGAGCAGGACTAGTACCAGGAACCAGGGGAGTGCCAGAAGTAATGCTGGATAGACAAGCTGAGGGGGCTGCCATAGGAAAGCAAGTCAAAGAAGTAGAGTGAAAGTCATAGTTGTCAGACATAGTAGGGGATAAAATTGAGTGCTATGGGCTAGAGAGGCAGACAGCATAGAAGACCAAACAACTTGTAAGAGAATACTCATTGATGTAAGATACTCCTATCCCACAAGGCCAAGTGCTAAGAGACAAGCAAGAGTCTAATGAGCACTAATGCAGGCTAGAGTCAAGCAAGGGTTGAGGCAGAGGCCAAAGGAAGTCAGATGTTACTAAAGAAGCTTACAGTTGGTTTGGTGGATAGACCTGGGAAACACTGCTATTGGGTCTGAGGATATTCTATCCTGCAGATTGTCCTATATACTACATCACTATAAATGATGACTAATATAACTACTTCATCTGTTGGTGTTTTATGTATGGAAGCCAGGCTAAGAATTAATCTATACTGAATAAAGTCCAAGTATGTGATTCATGGAAGGTGACTAATGGGGACAGAAGGGTGTAGGGCATGACAAGAGGCATGTCAGATGAGCTAAAATGGTGGATCATCCTTGAACTAAGCCTAGAATAGAGTCAAATAGTCCTAAGGGGACCATCTCCTTATACTTTGAGCTGCACAAACCATAATGGGAATGTTACATTTTTTAGTCAAACTTGCATTGTATTGTTTGTTAAACTACATTAAACTTCCAAAGAAGTTCACTGCTACAAGTTACAGTCAGAATGTTGAAAATTCTTAATTTTTACTTTTCTCAATTGGCACCATTGTAATCATCAAGCATCAGGCATTCAGCCCAGCTGCCAAACCCACCATTAATGGAACAATACAAGTTGCTCCTTTTGAATCAACAAAACTTGCAATGCCATAGCAGAGCATGAGGAGGGAGGTAATAGTGCTGCTAGGAGGGTTGCCTGCAGCCACTATAATTAGACTAGCTAGGGTTGATCTGAGTGGAGTTGCCCTTGGAGGAGCCAGGATGGCCCCTGAGAGGATGTGTCCAAAAGTAGACCCTATGGTACATCCAATGTCTACAGAGAAAGAGAAAAATCCTTTGTATGCACCCATACCTATATATGTAGTCTCCTGCCTTGACAAATCCATTACAGAGTAACAGTCATGGAATGTTTTGAGAGTGAACAGGTTAGGGAAATGAATGGCAGTGATGTTGAGGATTGTCATGGCTGGTCTGCCACTGAGCCTGAGCCAAAGCCTGCCCACTGCAAAGTTCTAAAAAGCTCTTAAAGCTGCTTCAACACTTCAATCTTATGTGGCAGACATGAACAAACCCTTTGTTTGTGAGCTGGAGGCTCTTCTAGCCAAATTTGCTGCCAGACATGCCTTGACAAATCCAAATCCCTTTTTCTAAATGCCATCACAGATTATAATCCTCCACTCAATGCTAATACAGTATAGAAGTGTTATATATGGTCAGGACACACATGATATACATAATTAGGCATACTACAAGGCAAATACATGACTTATGACATCTCTTTTGTACTCCATACTCCATAATAACCTATAGCTTTGAGCTTCCACCAACACCTATGGATTAAGACACTGGAGGCAATAGCAAGATCACTACAAATCTACATATGTGACTTCAGTTCACTCAGTCCACACACACTCCACCAACTTTTGCCTAGTTCCCAAATTGACCATGTTTTGTATTTTTTACAAAGGAGTACATCACCTTAATGGGATTTTAAAAATGACATCTTATCGTTAAGCATACACATGTTATTCTTTGTACTTTCTGAGTCTTTGTTCAACCTTGCAATCAAAATGTATGTATTTCCAACTTTATCCCCCACTCCCATGTGCCCCACAAAGCTGCTATGATGTCAACATCACACATGGATACCAGTGGTTCCATTTCCAAGAAGTGGTATCAAAATGATCATGTTGCTAGGTAGTAACCCATCTCCCAAGAAACATGGCATCCTACCAGATTCCTCAAAGAAAGCCAAACTCAACATCTATCATATCATAGAGAAAGATATTCCAGATGATGCTATGGGTTTTGAGGTATGAGTTCTTTGTTCAAAAATTTTAGTGTGCATTGCTGATGCAACTGCCAACAACAGAATGCTCTTCAAACACATATCCATATTCTTTAAACTATGGGCTATCACTCACCTTCCATGAGATTTAATGATGCAGTGAAAAAATGATCCTCTGGCATATGGCTGCCTTGCAGAGGCATGGGATGAGGTTCTGGAAGAGCCTCCAACTGTATCCTTTCCACCTCTATGGATTGGATGGATGTCATCTTTTAGTTGGGCCTCATGCCTTCTACAAGTCTGAGAGCTGACTAGACAACCAGGACTAGTAACACTATAAACCGAACAGGTTAAATCAGAGCATTTTTGGCAAGCATATACATCCTGTGCATCAGAGGAGTTAAGCAGTGTGGGTGAATTCAACAAAGCAGTGTTAATGATAGATCAATAGCATGCAACCATAGATCTCCACAGATCTTTGTGACCACTTTTGGTCATGAAGGTGATGACATAATCTTGAAATATGGACAAGGACTTGCAAAAGGATCATTGAAACATCTCAAGTACAAAGACACTACAAAGGTAGAATATGACACAAGTACAAGACACCTACAGGTCAAGTAAACTGAAGTCATTCTTCGTCATGTGAGCTGGAACCTGCCTCCGGCGAGACAGATTCGACTGTATTAAGTTTTCGGCGAAATGCCAGCCCGAACCGGACCGCTTTGGCAATTTACAGATAGCCCCAGAACATGTTTTCACTGTGAATCAACCTTTGTGTGTTCAAGCTTGTTGACACGACAAAAAAAAATCACTACTACCGTAGCGGGAAAAATACAAAGCGGTCTATTTTGGAGATCTAAGCCGAAGCGGGTGGAGTGAGTGAGCTGAAGATGTTTGTTATGAACTTGCCATTGCCTCCGGTGTCATAAAGCAAACAAATATCATTAGAAATCTAAGTTCACACAGTTAATGCCAGAACTTCTGAGGGCCACTGACCTTGAGCCAAACACATAGAACTTTGGAGTCGGAGATAGCGCTCGTGCCACTAGGATCTAAATTTTGCAGGAGTGAAGGATGTTCGACCTCGACAGAGAACCCTTTCTCTTACTTACATAAGAGAGTTGGGGCACAGAGGGAAGAGCTCAAAGAGAACTCAGGATCTCGGCGTGCCATATCCTGGAACTGCCCATCAAAATCATGTGTGAAATAGACCAAAACTTCTAATTTGGACCAATAAACTGATACAGAATCCGCCTAACGAAGCCTGATAAATGCTGTGGGTCATTCTGATATGCACTCTGCAACCAACCATAAGTACCATCAATAAAATAGATAGCATAAAATACATACCATAACCATAGCCATCCCCAAAGCCGTAAGCTAATAAATAACAATGCCCTTTATCAATACATATTACCATCCAAAAGCACACAGAGACTCACTGCTGACCCTCCCCAGTTCCCCGTCCTAAACACCCACCCTTTCCCTCGCAGCATCACCCATACACTCTCCAGCCCCTTCGGAAGAACATACATTGCCAGTTCGCCACGCCTGCGCTTCTCCTCAACGAACAACGAAAGGCCAGCCATGAATCCAGGCACCCAGAACGACACCTTCGATATCAAAGCCTCGACGAGCGGAACGGGCAGACGGGAGAAAGGGTTTTGAGACTTGCTCAGTCGAAGGAGTGTGAGATACTTATGTAGTTTGTGCTTGTAGCAGTACATGGCTGATAGAATCAGAGGATAAAGTGAGACGAGACAGTGATTAAGATTCGTCACGTACTCTGATAAATGACGACGAAGACACCGAGAAAAGCTGAACTCCTCAGGCTGCCCAACCCAGCTTTCACGAGTACTTTCCCCGGATCCTGCGTGAACGCTTTACGTTTGAACAGGACCGCGGGCACGAAGTGCAGTGCTCCGTAGATGGGCAACATCCATTTGAAGACTGCGAAGAATCGGTCGAGAGGGACGGAGCTGCAGTGCGTTAGAGCGGGATGGACGGCGGAGCAGGGTGCGTAGTTGGGGAAGTATTCTAGAGGGTCGGTAGGGGAGGGTGGAGCAAGGAGTTTGGAGCGGAGGGTGAGGAGGTCAGTTAGATTTGTAGATGTTATGTCCTGAAAGGAAGGTGAGTAGGTGGATTGAAAGGAAGAAATAAACTTACGGGGAAAGCAGTTATTTTGTCGAGGTCTCCCGGATCGAACGTGCCTTGTCGGACGAGACTGAGGTTCATCTTGACACATTCTTTAGGAACTTTGGCGGCTTCGCCGATCCTGAATACATTTGATCCAGCTAGAGTCAATGTAATGGAACAAACGGCTCACCAAGTTGTATATGAACGTGGAAGGGTATCGGGACGGAGCAGGAACGCATACAGGATTTGGCCACAACTATAAACTTTGTAAGAATGATCGGCAAGAAGGAAAAGGTAGCCTTACGCCAGAGAGAAGACGAGAACGTCACCATGAGGAACATGAATGTTTCGCTTGGTCGTGTACGCGTTATATGATCCCTGTAGACCACTAGTGGAGTATCAATGACGGTCCGTAAAATCACGGAAGATTCCACCCACCGTACGAACAACTGTTGCGCAATAACGCCTCTTCTCCCTCTCTTCTCCCACAGAATTGCAAGACCACCAGCAATCGCACCTGCAAATGCAGCGTGCCATCTCCTCGTTTTCTTCCTGACCAAGACCTGTTGCGCGTTGGTACTCAACGATAGACGCGCACTCCGCTTTTTGAGAGGCACGCGAAGCATGGTGGTGGGGTGTTCAGCAGTCGGACCTTGACCCCGTTCTTCCGAGTCGGTCAGGAATGGTGTTTCGGACGAATCACCGACACTTAGGAGGGGAAGACGCTTTGGTGTTGGAAGGTTTAAGGCTGGAATAAGAAGAGGTAGAGCATTGAGGAGAAACTTGTAGATCGAAGTGAATGTTCCTAAATGCGAGTTAACGCCGTTATTAGTCAATTGTCTGATATACACACCAAGCATGAGCCCAAAGCGCACTGTATCTAGCCCGAAAACTGCATGTCGGATAGCAGGTAGCCGTATATCACTTGTAACACGTCGTCTTAGCCTTAGGACTGCATGGAACACGAAACCCGCTCACCGAGGCACTTTGTGTATCCTCAGAAGGACTAATACCAGATTAATACACGCTCGAATGCTCGCGGCGAGTGTTCCAGACCCTGAACACCTGTAAGTACTCTGTCGACACAACTATCCGGCTCACTTACGGACTCCTCCTGTCGCTGCATGTTCCAAACACGCTCGAAGCGTCGAGACCTCAGCCACAGGCTCGCCCCGGTCCCTCCAGATGATCTTTCTTGCCTCCCTTAGTCTCTCCTGGTGATTGGCAAGCGCCACGAGGTTCTCAAAGGAAGCCATGGCACGTCGCGGAGTAAAGTGGATGACTTCGCTGGACCGGGGTGGGGGCGTGTCTGTCTCCGTTGGGGTGTCTGCTGGCGTGTCTGTTGGGGTGGAGGAGCCGGTGATGGGTGTAGTGGAACCAGAGTCCATAGTGAAACGTATCTGAGTATGGCAAAGCAAGGCAAGCAGCGATATTATTATGTTTGAAAGTGATGACGGTATCAAAATGCAGATCAGATAGGATCTGCGCTTCGGTCAGGGTCAGGCCAATTGCATCCGTCAAATTGATCATCATTCCTATCGTGAAATACGCTTGCAGCTCATGTGAAGTACTCACAAATACCTAGTCTGTGTGTACGACAAGAAATTGTTCGAGACATCATGAGCACATTATGAAACTCAGGGCTCATGAAACATATCTACCATTCGCATATCATACAACCAAGTGTTGAAAGAACGGTCTATAGAGCAATTCTCTCAGCCAAGGTCATTGTATGATATCCTGACCAGTTGGAACACTGCCGGGGTAACCATAATGGTAGTAAAGGATACCATCCATCACTGTCACGGTAAGGCGTCAAAATGTAGAAAGAAATGTGATGTTGTAAATTATCCAGAATTAGATGATGGTGACGTCTACTTAAAATGAATAATTTTGAGAACCCGGACATATTGTAACATGCTCACGAACGCTTGTGCGACAACACCAGCAGGAGGCTCCGAATGGTTCGAAAAACCATACCTTAACAACCAGAAGTTGTTGGTCTCCTACACAAGACAGGTTCTTTCCTCAGTCATGCCGACGAAAACGCGCCTGCTCCTTGTAATCGAATGTCCGACTTGGAATCTGAAGAGCTTCGTTCAACGGCTCATAGAAAAATAAAATAAAATGAACACACCGAAGATTTCTCGTGTGTCAATCCACATCGTTTACCAATACCAATCATTACCGCCATTGTGTTGCTGAGGACAGAAGATCAAAAAAGTGCCTGAGCTTTCAATAACGGGCAGCGATCGCACTGGAGATACATCCTCATAGAAAAAGATAGATTTTGCCCACAGATGTTACAATGGAATACCTCGATTAAATACCAAGATCATGTATCAAAAAGAAACCTGGAACATAGACCTTTCGGGTTGTCGAGCTCGAGTAGAAAGAACCTAAGCTTGCCTGATCGTTGTCCGACCTGACAAGCCCAGGTTCGACAACGCAAAAGGTCCAGTAACAGTAAGTAGATCGTGTCAACAGCCACAACGCAAAAGCTGTAAACACGGCAATAGGGATACATACCATCAAGGTCATGCCTGCTGCGACGAAAGCTAGGAAGCCTGCTGATCGCCAACAGGCAAAGATGGAAACCCTCCCGTAGTGATTGTAGAATCAAGAAGAATCTGAGATGCAGTCTCTTCCTCCAGATCAAGTTCACCTTCTGCATCAGCGTCCCCCTCGGCATCAGCTTCATCGTCCTCGATGTCGCCTTTATCATTCGGATAGGAGGATAGGGAGTTGTGTGGAGGATCACCAAGGGTCCCCGAGGCTGGCTCGGTTCTCTTTTCTTCACCATTCGCATCAGGCTGAAGAAGCAGTTCGATGGCAGGTTCATAATCGTCGGCTCCAGTTTCTTCGGTCTCCCCAATAGCTGGCGTCGCATCAACGTCCATAGGCGCTCGACCATCTTCAGAAGCAGCGGCCTTAGCTGGATTTGCTGTGGAGTGATCTCCAGATAAATTCATTCCTGCGCTGGGCACTTCTAATTGTGATGTGCACTCCTGACCTGTTCCAGAGACATCATCCTTCGACAGTGGACGAGGTAGTGGAGATCTCGAGTGGATTTCCACAGGAGGTGCAAGTTGAAGAAGGGCCCCAGCCAAGTTTTCCCCCTCAGTATTGTCATGTTTCGGTCGTGAGGTCGATGTTCTGTCCCTAGGCTGTAAGGCTTGAACAGGAACCGTTGGGGCTGGACCTGAAGACCTGTCATGATTCGTATAACATGTTGTTGCAGCGGTGGTGACTCCATCACCCGGAGGTAGCGCACTACAGATACTCAGTCCCGAGGACGGCCCGGAGCCAGCAGGTGATATCAGTCGAGGTGCAGCTGCAGGAGTAACTGCCGGTGCCTTCCCGCGCGTTTTCCGTGTTGTCGTAGTCTTAGGCTTGGTTTTCCCTTTCTCCCTTTCCTTCGCCGGAGGACGACCTCTCTTTCCTCTTCTCGTTCCCGTAATCGACCTGTTCGGTGCGTAATCCCCGTCTCCTTTGCCCTCATCACCCTCATCACCCTCGTCCTCGTCCTGCACCTCCTGAGCTTTGCCCTTCCCACGCTGATCATTCGAGCTAAACGCCGCTGCCTGATCAGCTAGAACATGAAGCGCAGTCATTGCACTCTCCATGCCCTCCCGCTCAACACCGTTCCCATTCCTACTACTAGATCCAGATCTATTACCACACCCACTCCCGTTCCTGCTGCTACTATTGGTCGCAGCAGCAGCAGCAGCCGCAGCACGGGCACTCGCCACTCTCCTCCGCTTCGGTGGAGGACTCTCAGGCTGCTCGATGGCCGCAACGCCTCGTCTTCGTCCCTGTTCTGTCTGTGCCCCTCCTTCAAGTGCCTCAGAGCTACCATTGACACCGATCTTGCGTTCTCTACCACCACCGCCATTACGAGCCTGGACGCTCGGCTCGTCGTTGCCTCCTATCATCCGAGCAGCATCGATAAGCGACGATAAAGGCGTTGATGGGTTGGTCTGTAGCTGAGTCTGTTGAGCAGCTGGCGCGCCAGACTGTTGTTGTTGTTGCTGCTGCTGTGATGTGTCCTGCGTATTACCCGTCTGTGATTTCTGCAGCGCCTTCCCTTTCCCTTTCCCCGGCGCCTCGATTAACACAAACGCAGTATTCACACGCGATCCTGGCGGCGTAGCACTCCCACTTCCACTCGCATCTCTTCCCAAATGCTGACTGTTCCCTCCCTTCTTTGGCGTCTGCGGTGAACTCCCTGGCCCCGCCTTACCGCTGTTACTCGGTCCAGCCTCAACTAGATCCCGACGATAGTACGATAGCCCCCCTGGCCCACGCTCCGCAATCCTCTCCAACCGCTCCTTCTCAGCCTGCTCCCGCTCAACCTCACGCGCCATCCTTTCCCGCTCTCGTTCCTGTCTTTGCATATCGAGCTCCTTTTGCCGGTCACGGACGTACCCGGCCACAATCCCGGCGCGCTCACGGCCAATCTTGCGTGCCGCGAGGAGGAGATGCTCAGTTCGTGCGTCGGAGGTGAGAAGTGAGGGAGGTCCGCTACGTTTGCTTTTCTTGGGTATAGAATTGGGGCGTCCAGGCGTGGGAGGTTCGGGTGCTGAGGTGCCGTTATTGGCATCTGCTGGTTGGGGAGAGGATCGACGGATGGTGCGGACTGTTTGTGGCGGTTGTGAACCGGAGGTTGATACTTGGAATTCGAGTGTGGTGGAAGGAGCTGTAAGAGGTCCGCCTATCGGCGCTGTTGGAGGCTTGCGATAATGATCACCAGTGAATGTGGGTTGGGTAATTGGGGGAAGGATGGGTTGTGCCTGAAATTGGAAAAAGGAGCTAGATGTAGCTGTTTTTTCGACACCCTCTATAGGCTGGGTCTCTTCTTGTCCTTGTGATTCATATTCATCCGGAACATTAGTAGAAAAGACAGCAATGCGGGGTTCCTTCTTCTTTTTCTTTTTTGGTTTCGCTTTCTCTACGGCGGCCTGAATACTAGGATACGGAACTCCCGATAGAACAGATGTATGGTGAGAGATCGCTGTCGCAGTGGTCATGGGCTGCATCAGTAGTATGGGTCGAAGCTTGGTGATCTCGGCCTCGAGATGCTGGAGGCGAGACGACGTGTCGCTGAGCTGAAATAGCATTATCAGAATCGACAAGCTTTCGTGCAGTGTAAAAGATGAACTTTTTCCCGAAGTGTTTTGTTCTCAGATTCGTATGCTGCACAATACCGGTCGATATCCTGTCACTTGTCATTAGAGATGTAACCGTACAGCTTCAAAAGAAGGAGTGACCTCTCTTGTTGGACCAGACAACGACTTGTTCCGTTGAGCAATCAGCGCTTCTGCCATGCGCTCCCATCCATCCCGTTGCGACATCCAGCGCCCTCGTTCCTCTTCCATGTGGCGAATCAAGAAGTCGCGTTGAGCGGTGAGACGAGATATCACTTCAGCCTGGGATATAAGCTGGCTAGGATCGACCAACGTTGACTCTGTTAGTCGCCGTACCTGAACCAAAAGTTGAACATCTAGCTGGCTTAAGTCCAGATGGCTCCGTACCATGTCGAACAGCTCCGTCTCTCTTTCAGTCAGATTAGCCAGTCCTTGAGACGATGTTCTGAGTTCACCGACCCGGTGGCGCATCTGAGAAATGTCGGCCTCTGTGAGCATCTCAGGAGTAGTACTACGCGGTATGTTTTGAGCAGAGTCCAGATGAATGGGTGTTGGCGACGGAGACATATTGTTCAGAATATCGTGCAGCTGTAAATCTGGAAGTGTGGCGTCGGGCGCCGCCATAGCTCGGTGGGGCGGATGCAAAACGCCGGCGTTTCTCTTTTTTGCGAACCCGCACACCAGAAATCGTGTCACGGCCAAACACTCCTAAACATCCTCAACCCGCGACCGATCACGTGCACTCAAAACTCTTGCCTAATGCGTTAAGATCACTCGATTGATAGAAAGCGACTCCGAGACTATTCTGCGGTACAATCGTTTACAGCTTCGTTCTAAGCTCGCTCTGCCTCTTCTGCCAAATATCCCGCGCCATTCTACGCAGAGGCAGTTTGACTATCTTTCCCGATGCGTTTCTCTCTGTAACAGTCGAATCAAGCCATGATCAAGGTCACATCACAAACGAGGTATGCCTACCAAGCAATTCGTCCTGAACAATCACCATTACTGGTACTGCGAATCTAGGAAGACTGAAAAAATTCTACGTCAGTATTCTAGATTCGGGTGGGACGTAATATACTTACCTCTTTGCTGCCGTACCTATCAGCGAAGCTTCCGTCACTTGACCCCCCCTGAACGCCGGTTTGACAGCCACGACTGCGGCCACAACTTCTCCTAGCCTTTCGTGAGGAACTGCAATTGCAGCTACCTCCATGACGCGATCGTCTGCATACAACGCGTTCTCCACAGTCGTAGAATCCTTCAGAGCCTATTAATACCCTTTCGAACGGTCAGCAATGAACAGCTCACTATGTTTTCACCTCCACGGATAATGATATCCTTAACTTCATAGGTACCACATCGCGTGAGCTTTGAGTAACTGATACAGTTCGCAATGAACTCACTTCTATCTTTGATATAAAGGTAGCCTTCTTCGTCCAGATAGCCAAGGTCTCCTGTCCTCATCCACCCATCTTTCGTGACCGCCTAGAATGACATCAGAAAAAAAAATCGGCCTACGACATACACTTACCTTCTCCGTCGCTTCTATTTTCAATCCATATCAGTGGGCTGGCCCAAAAGCTGTGAAAAATCACCCACCCGGATCCCGCCAGTATCCTTTCATCACATTGGCACCCCAAATCCACACTTCTCCCAATTCGCCCGGAGCCATAACCATATCATCTTTCACGATCATCAATTCATTGACTGGTGTTGGCAAACCACTGCGTCGAGCATCTATCATCGCATTGAAGATACTTCAGAAGCCTGGACTTACGTGGATTGAGGGCGAGCGATGCAGTCTTCCCCATCTAAGTGCGTCATAGGTCCCATCAATACTCCAACATTTGAAATAGACATAGACCTACTAATCCCCACGGCAAGACTGTTTGTCTCCGTCATTCCATACCCTTGGCTCCTATAGGTGAAACCAATTGTCGTCAAATAAGTGTGCTTAGATATTAGCAGCTATAAATACGCACAGTACAGCCGTCGGAAATAATTTCGTCGCCTTTTCCGTGAGGACATCGGGAGCAGGTGCACCTCCGAAAGAGAATGATTCGAGCGGGAATCCGGAGCCAGCGAGAGATGTCTCTAGAAGGTCCATAACCATAGAAGGGACACTGCATTTCGCAGATGGTGAGCATCTGACTCTTTTTATCGTCGCCTTTGACATACCCGCCTGCTATGGTACAACTTTCTTCCTTTATCAATCTGACAACACAGGTAAATCGAACTTGCCACAGCAGATATCTAGAAATTGGCCATTACCTGACACCTTCCTCTGGTATCCATCTACGCATAAGGATTACCTTGTGTCCTAAAAATAACGATGAAAATGTAAGTTTAAGTTTAAATAAAGCATTAAATATTGGAGATAAAAGTTTAGATTATTTAATGGTAT
>JABFYK010000341.1:0-13311 GCA_018849495.1 Termitomyces sp. T123_Mx157
GAGGCGGTCTAGGCGCTGACATGGGTCCTCGACGTCGAGAACGCCGGCCATCGTGGTGAAGGCGAGGCGTGGTATTGTCAGTAATTCGAACCATCCCCCAACTGAAATTTTGATCCCGATCCCCGTGTCACTGATCGACCATTTTAAGCTCCCACGCTTGGGCCATCGCCCGGTCTCGAGGATGATCATTACCGGTACACCATCCATTCGAACGCTAATGTGACTGATTTGACCTTAGCCTACACCCAACTTACGTTACTTTCAAGTCTGTACCTATATTCTCACAACTCAAAAAATAGCATTATAAAGATCGGGTTCCATACACTTACAGTAGATATCAGGACCACGCGATTCTCATCTGATTGATCAATATGATTAACTCGTGACCTGGGTAAGTACTGACAGAGACAGAATCTCTCTACAAGAGAAGAAAATATAGAAGGCCATGGTAAAGTAAAAGTGCAACATATGGTACAGCACCAACTACCACTATCCTGTGCACAACAAGAACAAGCCAAAGAATGAGAAAAAGCATGTGACAGATTTCGAAGAAGATTGTTGATACAAAGTCCTCTCAAGGGCAAAAAGCTTGTGGCTGCAGTTCACCGACCTGATCTCGTGTGCACACAAACCCCACTTGGTCACACCTACATACCTTTCCACCACTACTGCCCGTCATCTAATCCTACATCTAATCATAACTATCCCAACTTTCATGGAATTGCTATTTCTAATATTCCCTTTATCCCATGTTCACCATCATATTTGCTGCTGATCTCCAGATCCCCCCTCCATGACTAAACTTTGATACTGTTTCACCCACTGACAGTTTAATCCTGAACTCCTTGAATCAAATTTTCTCCATTTTTTGGTGTTGACCATATCGCAAGCCAGACAGATGCGAATCCATTGATTTTTCTAGTCATCTATGTTGCACTAGTATTGAATTTCATTCAAAGCATCAGTGGCTCCATCTTCACGATCTCTTAGTATTCCGGATTTCGAAACTCCCAATCGTCTTGAAAGCATAACACGTGATAATTTCGAAACCCTACGAGAGTTGCGCCAGTGCAACCATGTCGGACTATCTGTTTAACTTGAATGTGTTCTGTGCTGTTAAGGGCTGGAGGTATAAATTCTGTATAGCAAAAAATACGAAGTAATTGACAAGGTACGATCTGAGCGATTCTACATAAGCAGTACAAGAACATTGTAAAAGGTTCAAGTGATCCATATTCGAGAGTCCAATACGACATGACCAGTGTCGCAGGTAATTAGAGTAAAATTGATGTGTTAGTAGTCTCGTCGGCGCTCACGTATAGATTCCTCGATTTTATTATGACGTCCAAGTGCTTCTCTTAAAGCTAAAAACCGATCTGCTTTCTTCAAACTTTTCGGATGAGGAGTTGAATATGCAACTGGGCCACTGCATCGATGTCTAATGGCTTCCAGTTGTCGGTGCAAGAGCAACTGATAGGTCAAATCTTTAAATTTAAGCTTCTCCAGTTCAGACTCGTTTTTTAGTAGTGGGAGAATGTCAGCCTTTTGGAGGCCAGGAATGATCACGCCCCAGTCATCATACAATTGCTCTTCTTCTTTCAATCGAGATTGCTGTATGGCTTTCTTCAAGGCAAATTCAAGTCCACGTTCAATTGGCCCTCCGAGTTTCAAGAGTTTGTAAATCGGAATCACGCAGATATCGTGAGGATCCTTTGGTTGTTGATTAGAATTCTGGTAGTGTGTCACTGCAACATCCTTGACTCTTTCGCAGGTTGTACTGTTATGTTGGGCTGGGAAGACAAAAAGTCCGCGAAGAACACTGTCATATCGAGCTTCCTGTTGATTAAATCGTTGAGGAAAGTGGCGAAGTGCATAAACAGTGCGTTTCACAAGGTCATTGGGACCTTTGGCATTTCCATTTGACTGAAATTGACATTGAGCATGGATAGGATTAATAGTAAAAAGTGATCCACGTACATCTATCCAGAAATACTGTGGGGTAACGGTACGGATAGCTTGCTTGATATCTGCTTCTGCTGAGAAATCCAGAGACGTGGCTCTGTGCTTGACTTGTAATGCTACAGTGATGATCTCTCCTGTGTGTTCGAGCTGCAGACGGAACATTATATCCGGACCGAGTTGCTCCATAGGAAATAAAAATGGCGCCTTATGCCATCCTGCAAGCCACTGGAGGTTCCCTTCATATTCCCGATAATCCCCTTTACCTTTGGGTGCTTTATATCCAAGTAAATGGCTGGGCGAACTTGGCCCCAACTCCAAGTATCCAGAATATTCAGAAAACTTGGTCTCGATGGGATATCGAGAAGGTGCAACCCTGAAGGACCCGGAGGAATCACGCCAACATGACACTAATTGAGCTCTTTGCCCTGCTAAGCCTCGGTTGATTCCTGTGTCGGCAAAATCAAAAAATGTGCGAAAGCTGAGTGAAGTCTCGGAAGGCTTCGGCAAGAATCAGCGCTGTATAACGCTCCAACCCATTTCCGACCGTGCTGTGCTTTCCTACTTGTTCAGAAAAGTAATCGTATCTCTTTTTGCACAAGTCCTCTTGTGAATTGAGCCAGATGTCTGCTGCAAGATATGCCAATGGTTCGTCTAAAAGAGGCTTGCCATCCTCTATCTTAGACCCTGGAAATCGAGCGAAACCACACTCTACTAAACCGTAGTTAGTCACCTTTATGGTTGCTGAGAAATCCAGGTTTCCACTCATAAGCCGCTCGTATGTCATACTCTGCACACTGTCCATGAGGGCATATTTGATTGTTGAAACTATAAAGTCGCATGGAATCAGTCAGCTTGCTGACTTAAAATCTCAAGTAACCGACCTCGTTCATAGTCAAAGGGGCATAGCCGGGGAAGATTCATTAGGATGATGGGCTCTTGCTCCTCCCAATATTCTCCATCCAGTGGAACAAAATTACTGATGGCTTGAACGCACCGCGAAAGAAGTCGATGATAGCTCCGAAAACCGCTTTGAACAACCAATTGAACATAAGCTGAAATGAAGCGTGGCCTAGTGTGAAAGGGGGCTAGTAAAGACTGTATATGGATTTTCTGTATGAATGCACTTACCGTCCCCAGAGCCAATAACGCGCACGTTCAACCAGTTCAGCTCCACTAGGTGTCGCTAAATAAGATTCGGGGAGGTACTTGGTTAGAAAGTTTCCGATTGTTTGATGATCCGCCCATGACCCGGTGCTAGTTACTCCGTCATTAATATCCTGTTGCTTTCCGATGGTTGAACCCAGGGCATCCATGATAAGTCGGCGGTTTATTGATGTACCAGTGACTATAGTCCTGAGTTTGTAACATTGAAGCCATGACTTTATCATAGCGCGCAACGCTGGACGGTCAAGACATCCTGTGCCCGGATAATCACGAAAAGCTTTAGGCCATGCCTGTACGGCAGCTTGGGCTTCATCAACGACGCAATAGAGCAAGGATTTAGGGTCTAACTCAAGTACTGCTCGTTGGCAGGCATCTAATAGACGCCAACCAAATTGTGCGAGCTCTTGGCCATCTTCTATGGTGCATAAGAGGCGTGTAAGCTGTTCCAATAAGTCGTGACCTTTGTTGCCTTCGAGAAGACGTGTATCAAGTTGGATAAGGAGCCAAACTTTTCTGAGATTCCCGAGGCACGCTTTTCTGAGAGGCAAGAGGTGATTGGTCAAATTTTCTTCGCGCCTAGCGGTCATGAGAAAGCAAGAAAAGACGAGCAGGCGGGCAACCATGGCAGCATGAAAACATCGCGTTGCGATCATGGTATTGTGCTGAAGCTCTTCGGAGAGTTCGCTGGCCTCTGGACAATTGTGCAAGATAGTCGTGTCTTTAGGTAGAACCTTGAGGTCATGCTTAAGTCCTTGCCTAGCCATACACCCTCTGTCGGAGATAACAGTCATAATATCGGATGAGCCAATCTCGTCCTCCCTTCGTGCGCATGTAAAGTAAAATCCCCATTCTGTGCATAAACCTTCGAGTACTAGCCGCGTTTTTCCAGAACCAGACGTGTTGAGAAAAATCCTGGTGTAGAACTGTCAGCTAGATCATGATAAATCTAGGCATTGAAAGCCTACGAGTGTAACTTCGAGTCTTGGGGACCAAGAAAAATGGACTGAATCCTTTCCTCACGGTCTGGCCACTTTTCCATTCCAGCGCTTTTGTGTCGGTTTCATGGGGTTCCTTGATCTTCCCCAAGTTCATGAAGGAGTAGACATGGTTTATCATGCAGAGTTGGGATCATGAGAGAGTTGTAATGATCAAGGAGCACACTGTCTGCGATACTGGGTATCCATGGATCGACGACCGGAATTTCTTCATTGAAGATGCTTTGAAGGCGGCCAATAGCATGGTTAACGAGGATCTCAAATTGGTTGGCACGCTGAGTAGGAACAGCCTTGATATTCCCCAAGCACATTGACGATGTATGAAGGGCTGATAGAATTGAGTAAAACAATTCACGCAAAATGAAGGTTTGACTGACCAGAACCAGCAATTAGGTTGTACAGATCGCTCCTCACTTCACGAAAGACATCTTCCAATGGTTCATCCCAAAACATGTTGGTTCGGTCGAAGATAAAAATAAACTCCGAATGCTTTGAAGGTAATCCGAGGTGGAGATTTCTAGTGAGCAACGTTGACCATCGTCCAGGACATGAAATACCTGAATCATGTACGCCCACAGAAGATACGGATCCACAAATCTGTAGAGAGCTTGTTTTTTGAACAATGGCAATCCGGAATAATGACTTGACACAGCAATACCGACGCGTGACGACCATCATCAAGAACAAGAAGGTACATACTTGTCATCACCTACGCCCACAATTGATCCAAAAATGGAGAGTTCTCTTGACGACAACAATCCATTGTTCTCACTTGACCTTGCAATATGGAGAAGCAGTTGACGCCAAGGGTATGTGGTGTAAGGTAGTGTAGGTCAAATGTGATTGGTCGACTCCGGACTTGTAAAATGCAACACAGCTGACTCGTTTTTCTCCTCCTGCCGAATCCTGTATATTATTCACCTTGAACGACTGCACTCGCTGGAGAAATGCAGTTTAAGACTTGAAGTCTGTACCTACAACTTATATTATCATTCCAGATTGAAAGTTCATTTTCATTTGCACAAATAGATACATCCAGGATACCTATAAGAACAGTAGATATGAAATCGTCAGCACAAATAAGGGAGAAGAAGTGGATTACAGAGTGGGTTGTGAAGTCAAAAACGCAAGGGTGAAAACGCGTCCGCGTCGTAGGATGGGTTATAGATAGAGAAAGCATCGAAAAAGGTTGGGAGCCGTCTGCGACACATTTCAATAGAGTATCTGATGAAGGAACCTAGAAAATGTGCAGGGAGTGCGCGGTGCCGAAAGTTGAGAGTTGAGTGAAAGCGAGGGTCTGGATTGTTATGTAAGCGGTAGTGGAGCATTGCCATTCCAGTTGCCACAAACACGCTCGTCCCCTCACTGAACGCCTTCAGCATTCAAGTTCCTTATGCCGGCAGAGCAAGTCCTAGACTTCTTGTCAGAGCCCACGTCATACGACGATGCAGCGCGACTTCTCTCGACCTTATGTCCCGACTTCATCAGGAATAAGGTCGAATACGGACTCGACTCTCCAGAATCGTTTGCTTGTCTGTTGCATCGAAACAAGTCACTTTTCAAAGAGCTCAAGAATTCATTCGCCAAAAGAGAATTTCATGACTTCTGGGACCGCTGTATCCGAATTTGTGAGTCACATATATATCTTGACGATTCCAGATTCCATGATTTTATCTGATACATACTTTCTTCAGGTTCAAAGAAACCTATGAAAGGCTACATCAATACTTCTGCTGTTCTGGCCAATATGTCATCGAATCCCACAGACTTGGTGAATGGGAGGATTGAGACCCCACTTTGGAGAATCTCTGATGTTACTCTTGAAGACACACACGCAATCGTGAAGGGTTTTACATTGCGTTCCCTGATGGACGAGAAATGGATGCCTTCTATGCTTTTTTATGATTTAGGCAGCTTTAAGAATAATATTATCCTCAATGAACGTGTTGAGAAGCTTTTCAACAAGGATCAGAATATGTTTGTAATTATCTATATCCGGAAGTTTTTATGTTGACCTTTTATGAACAGATTCCTCGTCAACGCTTCGGCGACGGGAAAGACTCGTTTGTTATACGAGGGGCTTTACCGACATTGGGGAATCTATATCACAGCTCACGTTGACCATCGAGAGGCCGGAGCCCTCGAGGCAGCAATGGACAGTACTTTTGGTGGTGAAGATGGAATGGTAGAGCTCCTCCCAGACACATCTGCGCTAGGATACATGGAACTCCTGCATGACAATCTAGGATTTCTCATTCGACGGTTCTCTATCGTGCTTCTCGTTCATTTGCTCGTATTTAGAGAATTCCTCAAGACAGCACGTGCTGAAAGTGTCATCAACAATGAAAACCTTCGACAATTTTGGCTCCTTGCTCAATTGTGGCGACCATTACTTGGTGGATGGAATGACGATGTTCACATACGACTTCTCAAATCGCTTGAGTGGAACTCATTGACGATGATCAACGATAAACTCACCAAAATTTTGAAAGAGATAAATTTTCTGTTGCCAGATACCATGCGAAAGGAAGGGCTTTTTGTTGCTATTGATGAAGCGAATGTAGCAGCTCAGTCATTATGGCGCGATACTGCCAGAGAATACCCCTTTATCAAAAGTATCATACGTGTATGGAGGGATCAGCTTGCTTCACTGGAGTGTCCCGTAACATTCGTGGTCGCAGGTACTGAAATATCTCCTCAGGTGTTTCCATCATCATCGCCTGAATGGTCTTCTTGGAAATGGACTTCTGACACGGGGTCATTCGATGACCATGAAGTTCAAAGGAATTATATTCTACCCTTTCTGCCTTCGTCTCTTCCGCAGACACCCTCCGGTGCAGCATTACTCGAGCGAATATGGAAATGGTGCAGGCCAAGGTCAAGTTCTTTTGGCTTCATACTCATGTTGTATTATTCATGTACCTCACTTTTAGACACCGTTTGACAACAGTCATCATACAGATGTTGGTAGAAGATAGAGGACTCCATCCGCATAGCGTACTTGATCGTTATATCAAGCGCCTCATGTCGTACAATGCAACTGATGCAGCCGAATTCGTTGCCGAGGAAGGGCCATGCAATATATCACCGTTTTTCGATGGTATCGGTACGATTATTCAAGGTGAGTCTTGACTGCACTACCTTTCCGAAGTCTGATGACGTCTTTCAGGTAATTTTCTTGCTCGGTCTGCTACGCATGAAGTGGTCTTCCACTACATCATCACGGGGATGCACCCCCCTTTTTACGATATCAGTAGATTGGCACTAGTTACTTCGGGTGTTGGACAATTCAAAGACAAAAACATGCAAGTGATAGCAATGGATCAGCCTGGACCAACAATTGCTGCTGCTATTTGGCTTGGGGACGACCAGGAGCAGACTAGATATCAACGCCCGGATGAGCTTCGATCCTTGAGGCTGTTTGAACCATTTTCCTACTTTTTCAACTTGTCCTGGCCCGATGGCGACAACTACTCGTCCGCAAGTTATATTGCCTTGTATCTTGCTCACGCATTTGTAGGCGGTCGAGCTATGTCTGAGGTATTCGCTATTCCAGACCCTCTGTGGTTGGAAGATATATCGAGGATGGCGCACCTTGTTGTCTTGCGTAAAGATAAGGAGGATGTTCAGGAGCTATTTGTCGGACCATCGGAACTCCTCCCCACTTCCCCTCCTCTAGGTTATAGAGCATCGACTGTTGGTGACGTCATTGCATGGTTCAAGCAAGAACGAGTTGGGGCATTCTGTCTATGTCCTCCGGACTGCTGGGCAGACCTGATATTCGTCTTGTATCTGCAAGGAAAGTATGTGTGGGTTGTGCTTCGCGCTGCTGCACAGGGCATACAACTAAACACCAAAGATTTATATTTTGAATATGAGCGTCTTACAGACCAAAATTTGTTCTCTCGTGCGGTGTGTCATTTGATATTTCCATCCCAACCTATTCTCAAATTCTTTGGGTGTAGATAAATACATCCGATATAACTGCAAATCAGAATGATTTCTCAGAGGTTCTCAAGTCGCTTCCAAACACCCTCGCGCCTCGTGGATCATTCCCCATCCTACGCGTCTTGGCTACTTTCCCTGATGAACCTTTATTGCCCCGTCGCAATCCGACTCGGAAAATCCCAGGAGGACCAGTATCTGTTCTCAAACTTGAAACCTTCAAGAGCGTCACCGAAGCCTTTTCACCGGAGGACCTCGTCGAAGGACTCGTATCCAGTATGCATGGCAATAGATCTTCCTACTCTGACTATTCATTTGCCTCAATCAATTTGGTCTCGAGTTCACCAGCGGGTAAACATGAGGACACGAAAGCAGCAGAACAGCCTACCATGGGAAGCTCATCTCGTGCGAAAACAGGGCCGAGGGCTGATAGACCCATATGCCCCATCCCTCGTCACAAGACACCGCCTCCGAAGCTTCCAGCAACACTACGGCCTCTCTCTATTCAGATCGCCAAAGAAGTGGCACCAACACGCGAAGCCAAACGTGTGCGGAGGGAAGCTAGAGACTCGCTGGAATCATCGTCTGCACCTTTTCCTCACCGGAGTCGAAGGGAGCACCACTCGAAAGGCACCGCTGGCAAATAGCACCATTATCATTCGGACGTCGATCTTTTACCCATGTCTTTATTATGTTGTGTGATGTGGCCACTTTCATGATGATCGTTGTTTTCATGTTACATGTATCTATATGTACTAATTCCTCGGGCGGAATGTAGTCTGTGTATTATCCGCGAAAAAGGCCTCCTATTCTCGAGAGTGTGATGTACTGTTAATAAAGATGTTTGTAATCACCAACAACCTTTCGTTGGCAATAAAACCATGTCAACTCGGTCTGGTTTTCCATCCAGGGATATCCTTGATAACCCCAACAGGCGAAAAAAGTCTGTCATGGGCTACTTGGCGGTCCTGCGGTGGTCATTGTGTTGCCTGATTTTGTATAACCGTTTTCTAGACTCGATCGTAAGACTTTCTCTGAAGAGCTCGAGACATTCAAGTTGTTCATGTCCGTCTGGCTGACCGAAACCGACTCCGAACCTGTATCATCAACGTTTTGTTTTCTCAATGCCACCTTACTATTCATACAAGTGCGGAATCCACCAAACGAAAGTCTTACCTGGATGGAAATCTATGACCTCAAATAATTCAATGAACGACCAAATGTAACTACATCATGCAGTACAGTTCTATATCTATTCATTTTTACCCGCGGAGGAGGCTTTCTAGGGTCTCGATCGACATCAAATCATCATCCAAGGTTCCACGCGCCATCTCGTGAAATAATTTCGAAGATATAAAATTACTACTCGAATCTGCCTGCGAATTTGGCAGGAGCGCTATCGATGACGGTCTGGACGGACGTACGGCAGCGTGTGTGCTCCAACAGACCTCCATGAGAGCCCAGATACTGTCGGTCAGACCCCATACAGTCCAGCCGGGGCTTGATATGGGAGATCGTGCTGGCCGCTCACCCTCGGAAACTTGCCTGATGACCGTGGCATCGTGTTTAAGATGAGGGAGGGGAATTCTTATGTCGTTCGGATGTAGACTCGTGCGACGAGGGAAGGATGACAGACCTCATAAGCGACACAAGCCCAAGCATAAATATCACTTGCACTGGTGTTACGTTCTTCGACGTCGCTTTCGGGAATGAAGAGCTCGGGAGCTTGCCATCTAACTGTACCTCCCTTCGACGCTACGGAGGAGTGCAATGTCCACACAAGGATTTCTTTATCTGAAATGGATGAGAGCCCAAAATCTGCAAGGCATCCTCTGCCTTGTGCGTTGATAAGAACATTTGTCTGGACAGTTATGAGAGCTTTCGTTCTCAGCGACAAGACGATACTCACACCCTTCAGGTCTCCATGTATGATTTTATTCTTGTGCAGGAAGCTCAAACCTTGAGCAACATCGTACGCCTGTGAGTCAGATTGGAGAGATGATACTTCTCAACAGTCAGTTCTCACCAGCACAACTCGTTTTGAATTTCTGTGATATTTCAGATATTCACCAATGTCGCCATTATTCATCCATGGCGCGACGAGCGATATCCAATTTTTGAGTCGGTAGATACCATAGAATGGAAAAATGTTTGGATGGGATAATTGGCCCCATAAAATAGCTTCCTTTGATATTGCCCATGAAAACTTATGGTGGGGTACTTGACTGACGTTCCATACCTTTCAAAACTTGGGCATCTGAGTATTTCTGATATTTCTGTAAAGCCTGTGAGTCTGAAGGCTAACTGCGCGGTCATGGATATCCCCTTTGTAGATGTCAGCGAAACTCCCAGAGTACTCAGACATGTCGGAGGTGGGGATGTCGGCTGATTTATACGACACAGGGTACAGTCCCGACGATGCTGCAAGTCTGGATCGCGACAACCAAGTTACGTCTAAAATTTGGCGAAAGGCCTGTTGTAGCATCTAAGAGCTGATCCTGTTGAGATCTGTGGCCACGGTATGGGCCAAGGCACCGTAAGCGCTCGATCAAAGAGATGATATTGACCCTTCACACACCGTCACACTTATCACACTTATACAGACAATGCAGAGCTAGACACATATATACGAGATACATTACGGACAACACCCTCAGTCGTTATAACACGGACTGAGGGTGAGTTTGAACTACTTATGGACTTCAGTACAATCGGACTAACGGTACCGTAGATCAGATACTTACTGTGTCTGTGTTTACTTAGGTACAGAATACAGTCGTTATAACACGGGCTGAGGATCAGATACTTACTGTGTCTGTGTTTACTTAGGTCCCACTGGTTCAGTTTCCAACAGATCCCAACCCAAAAAGACAAATAAATCAGCTACTATGGATAGTATCAGAGTGTGACGAGGAATGTATACTCGCTGCAACATGTCAAGTAGTCCCTGAGAATCAGCGCCTCTGCAAGCCAGGAACTTTTTGTACTCTTGCTTGTCTGTCAAAATTGCATCTATCCTGTCTATCAATGGCTTCAGATTCTGGAGAAAGTTTGATTGGAGTCAAGCGTCCCTGAACTACCTACTCAACCACGGGCGACAAACCTCGTCCAGGGACTGATCTGGCAAAGTGTCGCTGTGTTCATCGGACGTACCGTCACCCGCAGGACCACCTTGACTACCTCTGGCACTGTATGGTCCAGTTACAGGGTTCATCGGAAGGTTACCAGGCGCCGCGTTAGCAAAGTCTCGGGCAAAATATCCAGTATCAGATCATGCTGGACAGTCGTCGGTGGAGGAACCTCTTGAAGGGAGTTGTTGAAAGTTTTTTTGTGGAGGTTAGTAGCTACAACATAGTATCCATGATCAAACATACCAGTATTCAAAACGTGTACTACAATTTTGATTCTGTCACGCTCCGGAAAAAGGGGCTCACCACCGAGGACGAGGACCCTGGAATGTACCGAGACCATGGCATGTCCTGAGCGGCTGGACGGTCCCATATTCTGGTGCGTAGTCGCTTCTAGTCTCCTGAATGTAAATGTGTACCAACACTGATTTTAATTGAAAGAGTCAGCACCATTATTTACCAAGTCATGGCTGACAGACGCATACTCGATATTTGAAAGGCACATGAATCGTCATGCAAGTCCTTTCCATTGCCATTACGTCCTCCGAAAACATATATAACATCGTTGACTAGGGCAGCAGCATGGCCCTCTCGAGGTTCAGGAATGTAGTCTGTACATTGTAGTTCAGACCACTGATGGGTATCAATATCAAACCGCCAGATATCATTATAATGGAATTTTCCGTCGGTTCGCCAAAGCTGAAGAAGATAAGGAGTAGGCTGGGGAGTGCGGATGAGAGCATACATGTAAATTTGATGCCCATGAGCGATACAAACATGACTAGTTCTTGCTGGAACCTCTGAAAGCGGTTTGATGAACTCCCACATGGGCCTTGTTCGAACTAGGTAATTATCAATGAACTTATGACACGATCAAAAATGGTACACACGAGCATGTAGATCAAGACTCCATAAATGGTTCGAAAATCCCCCTTTCACCTGCCAACCTCCGAAAACAAGAAGTTTGGATTTCAATACGGTAACTGTATGGCCTCATCGACCCATAGGTACTGATTTCCCAACAGTGACCCTTGTCCATTCTTTTGAGGCTGTAAAGGTCGTCAATTAAGTGTAAAATATCATATAAGACTTCAGCTACACCCAGGTCGAGGAACTAGATGTCGTCATTTAGTTTTTCTCCGGGGAACTCTGGGGCTGATCTCGTGTCTCCTCCCTATACGACTAGAATGTCGTTGAAAAGGGCGCATGCATGACCAACACGGGCACTTGGAACATCACAGTTAGTTTGCAGGAGGCCAACGGATTGGTAGCGGGTGGAAAGGAAGTAGATGTCATTGCGAGCAACATTGTCCACACAACCTCCGAAAATATAATTGTCGCCCGTAGAAGTTGCAGTAGCCGGAGCAGCGTGGCCATGTCGGGGAAACTCCGAACTTCCTAGAACAGAAAGACAAGTAGGTGCTTCATGACTTGAGAAGCATGAAAGGAGAAGAGAGCCAGAGTTACAGAGGAAGTGGGAAGGGGAAGTTCGCAACTGACAGAACCCAAGCTATGCTCAAGCACAGCTATACAAGCACAGGGGTCGGCGTTCACACCGGACCTGAACCACAGACTTACACAGGATACATATCATGTTACAAACTGGGATAAGATGGAGATCGTGAGAAGATCAGAGAAGAGGAACGAACGAGAAGAGAGTATTGCGAATATTATACATTCTGTTAAGTCTAAGGCTCTATCACGTTCGATTGATGTGAATGGAGTCAATGGACCGTCCCGGCCGCCGACACTCTGAAATTGCTGCGATTAGCTCTAGGACCTTGATGGATGACCTGAATTTGGGATGTGAACGGGGGATCACAGAAAATTTCATTCACGTAAATAAAAACATCTGCAGAACATATAATCACCTTCCCTGGAACTCTGTGGCGCATGTGGACTCCGAAGTCATGAGACCTGTTCATCCATCAGTGCAGCAACTGTTCATCAATATTGCGGTTATTCTGGTTTCCCTCGTAAGATATCAATCAAGCGGACTATACGTGCGGTATTTGACGCAAACCTCTAAGCGTTTGGAGGCGTCAGTGTGTTAAAATGGGACCAGCCTTCCAAGAGATAATGAGGTGAACAATGCTACACTACATATCTTGCAGGTT
>JABFYK010000342.1:2180-13300 GCA_018849495.1 Termitomyces sp. T123_Mx157
CGAAGTGTATATTGCCTGCTGGTGAACACGAATCGCGCTCGAAGCTGAGCTTCATCGTGCCAATGGTAGATGAAGAATGACTGATCTTTGGTCTCATACAAATGCGTAATGTACGAGCGGTAGGTACTGGGACTCGGTATCAAGTTAGAGAAAGCATATAAAAATACAGATACGTGTGTAGTACAATCAATACAGTTAAATATCGAAAACATTCTACTCATCGTCGTCACTCTCCATGTCTTCGTCGCTATCGCTGTCCTCGCCTTCTGCAACTTCGATCGGGTCGAGTGCAATATCATGGTCAGCACCGATGTATGAATCACAGATAACGTAGAGCTTGAGTGAGTGGGTACCCTTCGGGAGCGTGAACTCCAACTTGACAGAGAGGTTCTTGTTGACGGTGACACGCTTGATGACAAGAAGCTGACGACTATTTGAGTCACCGACGACAAGCCACCAGTTGGCCATTTTCTTGGAAGGATAGAAGGGAGCGACGACATTTTGATCGTCAACCTCAGCATCATCCTCATCCGCGTCCTTCGAGAGGGCGACTTGGAGGAAGATCGGGGCGCCGGCAGTGTACTCTCCCTTTACGAGCTCGTGTGTGACGTCGAGAGTAGGGTATGAGTTGACGAACATCGCGACGTCCCGCCTAGAGATCAAATTAGTGAAGAACGGCGGAACAGTCCGTGTAAACAAAGGCTTACATCTGCATTGGGGTCATTTGCAGGAGCTCGTTCCGTTTGTCGTCCTCCATCTCCATAACGTCGTACACTGACTCCACACCAGCGTCTTTGCAACGCTTGACGACCTAAGGGTAATAGAATCAGAAAACTGACTACATGTTGGTGGCAAGAAGTGACCTCGGGCTCAAAGTGAGGAATTTGCTTCAAGGGCGAATCAGTTTCCCACATGGCCTGGACACACATCTGGGAGAGATCCATGGCACCCAAGGCATTCAACCAAGCATTAGAGGACATGACGTCCACGCAGGCAGAGAGGAGGTTGAGAACCTTCTCGAGCACGAGGACCTGGTCGGCAGCGAGATCAGGAGGGAGTTGAAGTCGCGAGAAATGCGCTTGAAGGAGGAGGAATGTCTTGAAGTGGGGTGCTTCGAAGTCGGCACGGTCCAGCTTGACAGGGACACGATCATAGATCCGACGAAGTAACGACTCTTCGTGCTTGCGAATGGGAATTGTTTCAAATTCAGCTGACGAGGAGACGACCTCCAAAAGACCCTTCAATTTCGTGCGCTCCTTCAACGACAACGTGTAGACCTCGACCGTGACATCTGGTAACCCATCATGAGTGAAAGAAATTTTGGCACTCTGTGATAAACTTACATGAAATGTTATAGTACGCCGCGATCATGCCAAGATTGAGAGGCGACACGTCCATTTCGTCTTCTGCCAGAATAATGAGCCTCTGCCAGAAGAAGCAAAACCTCACAAACTCACCGATAGCAATACATTTTGAGTTGACCAAGTCAGTCAGGGTATTCTCAACGAGTTCCGACAGGTGATCCGAAAGATGCTGATGGCTGACATTATGGAGGTTGTAGTAGTTGGGATTCTGTGTCATCCGCCTGTAGAAGTACGTCCAGGTCAAGATATCCTGCAAGGTACCAGGTTATTATAGCAACCAAAAGACCACACATGTCGCTTACCATCGCATCCTGCTTATTCTCGATCGTCTTGACAGCAATCTCAGCAAGGAAGTAATCGTGCAGGAGGTGGGTTGGTAGATGAGACTCAATCGGTAAGCCTTCAGCTAAGAACTTTTTGTAAAAGTCCTTTCTTGTCTGTTGACACATGAGCACGCAACGGCTCCGTTCGTCCTCTCTTGGCCGACATGCGTGGCCCATCATCTGTAGCACATCCATGACAGGATAATCAATGTACCTGTGCTCCTTGCCTTCGTAGAATTGAACTCCCATGATGATGACCATGTAGCTTGCGACAGGAAGACTCCAGGCGGTATCCTAACGAAATGTCATTGCCTAAAAAGAAGAGGCGATGGATTCAAACGCACCTTTGAAGCGACAAGAACCTGAATGGCACCTGAATCAAACAAACGCTGGACGATACGCTTGTCCTGCTTGTCCAGAGCCTCATGGAAATACCCAATACCATGCTTGAGCGTTTCCGCCAGTCCAGGATCGCGAATATGGTCCAGATGAGGTTGAAGGTCCTCAAGCTCGATATTCAAGAACCGGTCAGGTTTATCATCAGCCGCACAGTGAGTCAGCATATCGTCAACAGTGAGACGGCACTGCCGACGAGAGGGAACGAAGATGATGACGGGTTTCGTGAGTGAATATTCCACTATAGCGAGGTACGCAGGCTTTGACGTTGCAATCATGAGCGATGGGAAGTGCGGGATGGTGAAGGATTGTAGGTGGATATCCATATCCAGTGGTCGGGCACTTCAACCCAGTGAGCCACACATAGAGACAAGAGACAAGCAAGCCCGTACCTTGGCGAAAAATTGAAGATTGCATGAGAAGGCACGCCCATCCACTCTCCCAGATCCCGCGCATTCGCCAACGATACACCGCAAGCCACGATCCGAGTCTTAATCTCTGTCTGCGCAGAAACATACCTCGTGCGCGAAATAACAACTTCATACGTCGGTCCCACCTCTCCACCCACAAGCTGAACCTCATCCGCGATCAACAGGCCAATATTCTGCACATTCTTGCGCTGGCGCCACCGTCTCGAAATGACATCCCACTTTTCTCCCAATCAGCACATCTAAATAAAAAAAAAGGATCAACGAACCTGCGAAGGCGTACAAACAATTACATCCCCCTTCTCCAACAACCTCAAATCCGCACTCGTCTCGCCCGTCAAACTCACAATCTCCTTCCCCCCCTGTAACTTCGCAAACTTTTCTCTCCACTCCGCCACTCTCTGATCCACCATCTCCTGATACGGCTCGATACACACCGCCCTCGGTTGCTCCCTCTTACTCCACAACCTAAGCAGCGCGAACTCCGCACAGATCGTCTTCCCGCTGCCCGTCGGCGCGCCAATGAACACGTTCTCGTCGGACGTATACAGCGCCTGGAACACCTGCGTCTGGATCTTATTGAACGTCTGGATCGTCGACGCGTAGATCTCCTCGAACTCTTTGTTATGCAGCGCGGAGAGCGGAAGGGCTTGGAGATCGAGAAGGGGCGTTGGGGGCGGGAACTTTTCGGGGAGGATGAGGTGCTTGAATGAGATGGGGAGACGTGTCTCAGAGTGCAGCCAGCGGTCGGAGATGAGGGAGATGTAGTAGTTTGGAGGGACGGGCTCGAACATCGGGACTGTGATCGTCACGTTGTGCTCGTCCTCGGCGTATTTCTGACGAAGCACAAAAGTATCGTGGAAAAGGATAATCTCACCGTCCACGTCTTCAACTAGAATATGGAATGTCTCGGCGGTACCATGTATCTTTTCGTCCCATCGGAAATCAGGAATAATCGAAAGATCGACACGGAGGAGTGACCGCGTAATCGGCTGTACTTGAGCCTGGAGCCTAAATCGCCATTCAATCACCAACTACGCCATACCATCAAAAAAAGAAAGACATACTGCAACTTGGGGAAACTATGCACAAGTCGATGCACCAGGCGCCCAGCATTTGGAATCCCAATCAACTCTGCAATCTCGGGCGGACTAAGGTCAAAGTATCTGAACCACGGCTACACCATGCTCTCATCAGCCCACACATAACCAACAACGAAGAAAGAAAAAGACACACGAATTGTTTCCCCTCCGCTTTCCTCACAACATCAGCCGGAACACCCTTGAACTGCCTCAGGGGCGTCATCGATCCCCACCTGCAAAGGTCCGTTGAATTAGAAAAAACAACTTGGAAAGCTGGCACACGTACATTCGTTTCTCAACCATCTTGCACAAGTTAAGTGCGGCTTTGGCAGGGACTGCCCATCCTCTCTTCAGACAAATCTCAAAAATCGCACGTAGGATACTGCGTGTGATGAGTGAGACTCTTCCCAAAGAACAACAGACCACTCACCGGCCAGCAGACTGTTGTATAAACACCATATCCGCGAGGAGTACGAAACCTAGTTTTCACTGATTAGCACCAAACATAATATGAAGACAACCCAAAAGTACCGTCGAGCTTGAGCCGCGAAATATACGCCTGAAGTAACACATTAATCTTCGCCGCTGGCTCCTCCACGCTCTCCTTAACCGGAATCGGTACCCTTTCAATCAACTTTGCAAGCTCCATCTTCTCCTCCTGCCTCACCTACAAAAAAAAGTACCTAATCAGCCTCCTCGCCCAAAAAGCTCAACAACTACTCACCGGCAACAGCCTAAACTCCGCACTAAGCGCAAACACCCTACACAGCTCTAATGCGCTCATCGTCGGCCTCAAATGCCCATTATACACCCTCATACTCTCGTACCCCACATAATAATGGCTCGCAATGCGCCCCAGCTCGAGACTCTGGAACCGCCCCGTCGCACGCTCGTATTTGACCAGCTGGCACTTTTCAAGCAGCGTCGCGGCCGTGTGGATGATGTCTGCGCGTTTCTGGACAAGCGTCGGGTCCGTGGGTGTGAGGTAGTCGGGCGAGATGGAGTATAACGATGGGGAGCGAAGCATGCGGATGTATCTGCAGTAGTGTATTAGTTTTATGATCAGAAAAGGAGAAAGGAACGCACAAATACGTATACCCCAACCACTGCACACCCTCATCCCTATTCCTCACTGTACCCGCCACAATCTCCGCATTCAACATATCCCCAACCCTCGAAATCAACTGACTCTCAATCGGCAGCTGACAGTTCCCCAAACTTAGATAGAACTGCACCTCCTCGTAGCTCGTGATAATCACGCCCTCGCCATACGTATCATATTGCGGCCTCCCCGCCCTCCCCAACATCTGCAGTACATCCTGACTCGACAGCTCCACCCACCTCCCCTTTTCCGGATTGTATATCTGCGTCCCCTTGATAATCACCGTATGTGCAGGCAGATTCACGCCCCACGCAAGCGTAGCAGTACACACAAGCACCTGCACCGATCCGTCCGCAAACAGCTCCTCAACAAGCCTCCGATCCTCCCTACTCATCCCCGCATGGTGTATTCCGAATCCAAACGGCAACAAATCCTTCAGCGCAGGATCACTAACGTTCGCCGCCTCCTCCTGCAGAATCTCGCGCACCGCCCCGTCGGGCCTCACAAATTGCGTGATCGTCCCATTCTCGATCGCCTGGTCCCGCAAGAACCGCGCAGTCTTGGCCGTCTCTTTCCTCGAATGCACAAACACGAACGTCTGGTTCTTCCCTGCCTGATCAAGCACCTTCTCGTAGCAAATCTCGTTCATGAGCTGGTACCGCTTTATCGCCTTCTTCTCGGTGATACCAATGATCTGCTGCTGCAGCCCACACGGTCTGTACGATGCATCGAAGTAGAACAAACCCTTGATCTCGTCGACACGGAGGAACGCAGCTACGTCTTGATAGTTCGGGAGCGTCGCTGATAGCCCGACGAGACGGACGTACTCGCCCGTCTGCTCCATCCTCCTCACGGTCCGTGCAATGACGCCCTCGAGCACAGGCCCGCGCTCGTCGTGCAAGAGATGAATCTCATCGATGATCAGGAGCCGCACGAGATTGGTGTAGCTTGTATCGGTGCTTTTGCGCGTGATGACGTCCCATTTCTCGGGCGTCGTGACGATTATTTGCGTCTCGGAGATCTGCTGCTTCGTCATCTGCGAGTCGCCAGTGAGCTCGCCGACTTTGATGTCGTAGGGTTTGAGACGGGTCGTGAAGTTGCCGACCATTTCTTGTACGAGGGCTTTCATAGGGGCGATGTAGACGATTTTGAAAGAGGCCAGGTCGAGGGCCCCGGTTTCAGGATCTCGGTGCTTGGAGAGTTCGTTGAGAATCGTGAGCATCGCTACGTTGGTCTGTAGTATGTTATTTTAGTATATGCATACACTGCGAATGTGAACACACACCTTTCCGGCACCCGTAGGCGCACACAAGAGAATCGGCTCGTCCGTCCCAAACGCAATGGGGAACACCTTGCTCTGCACTGGATTCAAATGGGTAACCGTGAACGCCTCGCGCGCCCAGGGCGGAAACTTCTCAACCGGTACGAGCTCCCCTTGTGCAAGTTCCTTCTTCTTTGGCGCAGGAACATGAATCTCCTCGTATCCCTTTTTCGCGCGCTTGAACGAGCCTTCAGGCAACTTACATTTCTTGTTGCTCATCAGATGTCCGCCCTGGCTGAACGCCATCGCTTCCAGGTCGACCGTCTTCTTGGGCTGCACGGTCGATCCAGGCTGGAGCGTCGCAGTTTTTGGCACCTCGGGTTTCGAGTCCACATCCATCGCGTCGTCGTCCGCACCCGGAGATTTGGCAGCTTTAGCCTGGCGATCGCCCGCGAGCTCACGGAGAATCCATCCAAGACCCTTTTCGCGCATCGCAACCTCGACATTGACACGCTCGTCCGCATCGCTGCGCATGAGTTTCGTGCACCACACAACGACATCGCGGTTCTTGAGGAACTTGGTGGTGATGTGGAAGCTCTGATACTCGAAGAGCTCCATAAGCTGGTTCTCGCAGTCACGCAGGGAAGACTCGGAGCTGAGGATAGACAGTACAGAGGCGGTCTTGTCGGCGGCTGTGACGGGGTCTGGGTAGATTTCGGCGATTTGACGTTGCACCCAGAAGCCGTCGATTGAATGCGGCGAGACAATGTCCTGGTCGGCCTTGCTTGCCTTGACTTGTGACTGCCCGCCAATCACGAGCTCGTTGTCGTTGTCGTCAACGTCGGCTGCGGGCGGCGCGTCGGCCGCGTCGTCGTCGGCTTCCTCGTCGGAATCGTCGCGAATCTCGAAGCCCTCCTCGTCCTCCTCGTCCTGCTCATCTTCGTCGAAGACGACAGCCACGCCGACCTCGTCGTCAATCTCCGCGTCCTTCTTCTCCATGTCTGGATCGCCCATCGTCTCGTCTTCTGCATTATAGTCTGTAATCTTCTTGGACAGACTCACAAGCTGTGCAAACATCTCAGCCGTCACAGGCCCCAGAATCTCCTCGAGCTCCTTCTTCTTGTCGAAATCCTTCATCGTCTCATTCTTGAGCGTCTCGAGCACAGTGTCCGCTGCACTTCGCACAATATCCTGCGCCTGGTCCCCCAGCGCCCCGTGCACCGACCCCAGAATCATCTCATACACCTCCCGCGTCTCCGCCGTCCGTGGCCGGTACCGCAGCCCCTCCACGTCCTGCGTCGCCTCAATGATATCCGTGTACCCAAACCCCATCTCCGCACGCCGCTTCGGCTGCTTCTCGCTCACCTCCTGCCTGTCCGCCGCCTTTTTCTTCTTTTTCTCGAGATACTTCGGCGCCTGGCGCTGCACACGCGAGCCCATTTCCTTCGGGTCGATGCGCCCTGCCAGCGACGTGGGCGCGCCGTCCGGCTCCTTGTCACGTCTAGGAAGCGCCGAACGGTCCGCGGTAAGGACTAGCGAGGAGATGGCGCCATAGTTGTAGCCAGAGAGATCTGGTTTGCCCGACATGAGCGTTTTGGCGGGAATTGGGGATGTTCAAACGCCGTCGAATCAAAAAATGGCAGGTGTTATGTAAGCACAGATTCTGCCACTCAGCGCCACGAGACTGCACTTGTTCTATGGTTTGAGATAGATCTAGGAATTGAGAGTACGTTATGGACACTTGATTTCTGCGGGAACCATGTAGTATACATCACGACTAAAACGGTTTCATAACAGATTCAAGTCCACGCATTCAGATGCACCGCGCGATCGGACCCACTGTAGGTTCGTGTCAGGTGTCTGTTTCAAAAGCAATGCAATTAATCGTGATAAGCCTCTACTTTACGGTACATAGGACTTCTATGGATCGGCAGAGCGTTGGATCACGGTTCGCGGTCTTTGGCTCGTCAACGTTTGTGGGTAGCATACGCAAGGAGGCCGTAGCACATAATACGGAATCAAGTTATACATAAGGGCGGAGACAGACCATACTACGTACAAGACAGATGCATAAGCATGGATTTATTTGCACAGAATAGTCCGAAAACATTTCTGGAGGAGCAGGGAGTATTACATTTTGAGGCTAAACATGACACAAACTCGTCTCAAACAAAAATAGGGACAAGGGATGTTGTACATATGGATTAATCCACCCCAACAAAAAAGGGGTCAGAAAGCAGTTCCGTAGCATCGGACCTATCATCGGGCTTGAGGCGCAAGCATCGAGACAAAAGTCCACACGTCAACGCAATATCCACGCCACTGAGATACACCGAACCCTTGATTTTTGCACCATAGTTATCGTCCACATAAGGTGGCATTGACAGCAGTTGACCTCAGGAAATAATGAATTTTAGCAGGGAAGAAGTGCAAGTGAACAATGTGAACATACCGTCTTTATTGAAATAGTCATCAGCTTTCTTGCCTTCAGAGATCTGGGCGATGGAAAATCGTTCCCCAGTAACATTCATCATCTGATATAACAGATTGGCCTCTTCGCTGAGGTGATATTCAGGCAATGAGTCCCAGTCAAAAAGCATCTTGCCAGTAATCAGTTCAAAAACCTTGTATGGGATGTTGATTATCAAGTCAAGTTCGAAATGAAAAGAAGGCCATACCAGACATCCAAATTCCCATATGTCTGCCTTCTCATTCCAAGGGGCGAGAATAACATTTTCCGGAGGGCGATTTGGGGGTATACCAATAGGCTGTACTCGCCGTTCCTTAGCGATCTCGAAGGCTGGAAACAATAGGTCAATCTTAAAAACTTAGGGATGCAAGTTCATACTAACCATGGCTATAGTCCCCGAGCAAAAATGTACATTTCATGGCGTCTTCTAGAGAAGGAAATGGAAGTGGCTGGGATACTGCAGATTGGACTACTCCATCTGGGGAATACTCTGGGTCATGAAGTCGAGGTGGGTCATTCTCAAGCAGTGACGTGATGTCCTCGGTAGACATGTTAGTACTGAAGAATATGTTGTCAAGCTTCAAGTCAGAGTGTATGTATCCATGTTTGTGCGTATGAGCCAGACCACGCAGGATGTGGAGAATAATGCGCCTGATGAAAGTGAAAGTCAGTTGACAGCGGGAAAAGTGACTTAAGAGTCTGTCCACGTTGCCACCAAGCAGCGGTGTGACATAACAGATATGACAGCCATCTTTGCCCTTTCCCCTTAGGCTGAAAGCACCGTAGATTGTCAGACAATGAAGAGATCGCAGTTTGGTTATTGTTACGGCCTGAAGAGCGTCGAATTCGAAGGAACGTCCGTGATTGACAAGCAAATTTTGATGTCCTGTGAGAACCTTGATCGCTACATATTTATTGTCGCTGAATAGCTCCTCAGATAAAGAACCAAGAGCAAAAACATGCCTGAAACGTACGTTTGATCATAAGCTAACCATATACTGGATGACATCCCCCAACCAAGCTTGCGTTTAAGGACATATCGGTCTTTACCGATGACTTGCTCGAATTCGAACCGAGGCCAGCCACATCCTTCAGCAGCAGGGTTTCCAAGAGGTTCAGACATGTATGTCAAGGACTGGACAGGATTACCCTTAGAATCGACAGAAACGTGTCGGTTCGTATATGTGACAGGCTCCTCACTAGCTGTCATCATTTTCACAATCTCGTTGCATGAAAGAAGATATGATAAGACTACGAACCACAAGTGGTGCCTAAGTCGTCGTCCGGTGCCATGAAGGATACGTAGGGGGCGAAGTATGTCATTTGTGCAGCTTCTGCGCCACGTTGAGCCTCTGTAGCTTCTGCAGCAGCAGAAAAGTGTTCGTTCGTATGTATGATGGGTTCTTCACTAGCTGTCGTCATGCTTCGTTTTATGAGAAAGATGTAAGAGGTGAACTGGTCGAGCAGTTAAAATAATTTAGTACTTATTTTTGTATCTATATTAGGAAAGTTCAAGAAATTGGGGCCCCGCACGACTTCTCACTGGGTGCAGAAACCTCTGCTGCTTATTGCACCCTGTGATAGCGCTAAACAGGTCGCCAGAACGACCCCAATCCGGCCGCCGAAGCGACCTCCTTTATTTTGATTTTTTTTGATGAAGCGCCGAAGCTAAGGCTACTAGTAAATACATAACTAACAAGTGAAAAGAGAATATCGAGTGAGAAAAAAGGTCACAAATATCTACTAGAAAACAAAAAGATACAGAACAATAAAAAGAAAATATCTGGGAGAGGTGGGAGGGTGTGCGCAAAAAATACGACTAAAACTAGAATGGATTATGATGAAAACAAACTTGTGTGTGAGCGAGCCGTGAATAGCATGTGTCATGCTTTCGGCTTACAGTGGAAACGAACTTGCCAAAGAAAACACTAAATCTTTTTTGAGGCAAGATCCGCAAGTTCTGAAGTGAGAGATGAATCATAAGAAAACTCATCAGAAAAAAGGTGACATGAGAGTCCTACTTTGTAGAATAGTGTGTGATGAGAGTGACATCTCAGCCCTACTGTTCTTGATCCAGTATCTGCCAATCACTGGCACTGAACCAAAAACAGCTTTGAGTCTTCAAGAAAGATGTATGTAGAATGTTGAAAAGTATGTGTGCATGTTGCACAGAGGCCTGCAAAAATACTCCTTACCCTTGGAACCCACATTTACAATGACCTCTGCTGCTTATTGCACCCTGTGATAGTGCTAAGCAACCCCAATCTGGCCACCAAAGCAACCTCCTTTACTTTGATTTTTTTTTTTGATGAAGCACTGAAGCTAAGGCTATAAGATGGCTGAAAAGGAGAGTGGAGGGGATGGTGGAGGTGAGAAAAAAGATGTTGTGAGGAGCTGAATGGATGAGAAAAAAGGTTGATGTTGGATATGATCATGAACACCTTTTTAGTGTGGCTAGTTGTAAAGCTATTCAAACACATGGATTCTTGTGTATGTATGTTCACCATGCTGAAAAAGACCAATGTCCTAGTGCCATAATGATGTCTTCCAAGATGCCCAATGTGGCATAATGTGTTGCACCTCCTGTGCATGCCAAGTGTCTACCCAAAGATCTGTTAACAAACAAAAAGAGTTTTGACTCAAACCAAGACCTAGTAGGTGAAAATCCATCTTTTTGAATGAAGAGTGCTCTGC
>JABFYK010000343.1:0-13289 GCA_018849495.1 Termitomyces sp. T123_Mx157
AGAAACACTGAGTCAACCAAATTGAAAAAAGTAAGTTTGAGTCTGGAAACCAAACAAAGTGAGGGCAGGTCTGAAACTTAGCATTGAGTTAGAAACACAAAGACCTAACTGAACAAAGGAGGTTGGGTCTGGGATTTAGCATTGAGTTGGAAATACAAGGACCTAACCTCACTTTGTTCAGTTAGGTCTGGGAATAAGCATTGAGTAGAATATCGAGGACCTAACCAAATGAAGTGAGGTTAGGTCTTGGAATAAGCAAGAGAAGAGCTACAGGCCCGTCCCGAAGGCACGGACTGTAGCTCGTGGGTAATATATGAGGAGACCCGTACCGCATCAAAACAGAGTAAAGGTCTCAACAGTACGGGTACTCGGACGATCGTAATGTGGGGTACAGGGACAAATTATAGACGACGAAAATGTATTTGTATGAGGTCTAACTAAGTAGTACAACCTACTCGATGTTGTCACAATGGTCATACTAAGGCAACATATTGATGCTATTGTACGCTGTGTTAAAGCCATAACTGTGTGGTGGAACACCAAAAAGAAATAAACGAATGGCAAAAGAACAGGAAAAGAAAAAGAAACAAAGCCATGCCGAAAAGAAATGAAAAATACTAGAGTAGGGATTGTTCCTCTGACAGTCAATGCCTAGCCATAAGCAGAACCCAACACCTTTATTGCCAAGGTCCGTAGAATCTGCAACTTGTTTAAGTAATTGAAACGCAAATGTCGAAGCAAGGGACGTGACCTCTGCTTTCTGACTGCCACCTAGGTCGTTGAAGACGGCTGCAACACTCTTACCTTTGGCATCCCTGATGGCTCCTAGTCGACTCCCGGCATAAGCTCCAACCATGAGGCCGGGCACGTTGGCGACAATAAGGCCTAAACCCCCACCGAAGACAGCACCTAGGTAGCTCCACCAAGGTACATAATGTTCCACTTCTGACCGCAAAAGCTGGATATCATTAAGGTCCATCACCAACGGTGAGTTGCGACACACATACCTCTTCAAAGACATCAGTGAAGATATGCTCAGCATTGGGCTGTGGTGTTTGCTGAGAGCGAGAACCTGTGAACATGCCTGAGAAACGGGAGAAAAAGCCAGAAGATGTATTGGGATCGCTCGTTCTATCATTGGATGGTCTGGAAGCGTAGACAATGTCATATTCTCGACGCCGGACAGGGTCTGACAGGACATAGTAGGCGTCTGCTGAGGCCTGGATATGGAATTAGTGTTAGGATGTCGATAGGGAATGCAAGGAAATACCTGGAAGGATTCTGTTGCACGTTGTTTTTGGAGAGGGTCGGCCTTTGGGAGCCTGTCCGGGTGAGTCCTAAGAGACTCCCTCCTGTATGCCTGGCGGACCTCATCCTGGGTCGCAGTGCTGGGAACGCCTAGAAGCTGATAATAGTCGGGAAATGACATACTATTAGTCTCATTTTTATTTGTGCATAGCACTACTTTGCCAAACAATGGAGCTTGAAGGTGAAGACTCAAACTGTATTAGAATCCAGAGAAAATAGGAAGGAGCGCTGCATTATCTCGCCAAGAAAGCTGAAGAGGAGTAAAAAGCGGAGGAAAAGAGAAGGCAAGAAAGCAAACGAAGCAGCAGCGGAGGAAAAGGATCCTTTTGATCAGGACTGAGAATGTTACACTTGAGTGGATTACAACGACGATGATGATAAGTGAAATGTATAAAATTCTAAGTCTAATAGTGGCTATAACATTTTCCCCCGAGAGTCAGGATGTATCCCTATAAGCTCATAAGCTAATTAGATCATCGATCCTTCATAAGAGGTATCGCTGAAAAGAAGATAGGAAATGTTGTTGTTGGCTGCATTTTGACCTTCCCTGACAATTGCCATGCAGGCCATCAGGAAGGCTTCGAATGAGCCGAAGTTGGTGACTCTGGGGCAGAAATGTGGCTCAAGAAGTAGGGATAAGAGTTGGGCAGATCGATATGGGCGCGATTGGGCGAGTTCGGGAAAAAGGACTTACAACATCTTCAGAGTCGTTTGCTGTACGTACCAAGACAAGGATGATGAAAAGAAGGTATCAAGGCAGTATACAGATTCAAAAACCTGGCGCCCAACTTGATCAGGCTGAATAAAAATGTGGGAGAAGATGGGAACTCACAACAATCACAGTCGAAGGGGCACAACGGAGTGTCTGAACCCAGACGTGAAAGACGAGAAAAGATAATGAATGTCGTGCTTACCACCTCCCTCATCATGTATACCGAGCTCCTCTTCCTTGTATACAAACCATCCTTCCTCCGTCGTTTTGCCTAGCAAAAGAGTGATCAAAAACAACACGTCAAGTGGACGACAAGTACTAACGAGGCCGCGACCCTCGAGAATCACTGAATTTCATGTCATCTACCATGTCCGCCTTTACCGAAGGATTATTGGATCTGGACTTGTTCTCAATTTTTGGCCGTTTGGTTTTTGCGATGTTGATAGATGTATCAATGACAGTCTCGGGAGTTGATTTGCGTCGATCTATAGTTGGTTCGTCTCGTTTGCGTTTCGTGGTCTTTTTTTTCTCCTTCTTGATGGATGAAGAAGATACTGGAAGGACGGGCTGAGCGATGGGATCTTTGCCCTTGAAGGCAAAAATATCATCGATTTCAGACATTGGTGGCTGGTTGTTTGATGGAACTACACTTTTTTTTTCATTAATGGTTGTTACGCTATCAATGTCACACCTGTCACGGTCGCCGTTGACTTCTGGAATCCAATGGCACGAATTCGAAGGATGTGTAACTTATGACATGTATTCAAGGGGCATGAGAATTGCTTTGATAGATTGAGAAGAGTCAAGTTGGGACCGATATCTGTGTCAAGTGAAGATTGTATATATTATCGAAGTCCGGATTTGGCAGAGTGTGAAACGCAAAGTTGACCACAGCCCACACTGACCGCCATTAGCGTTGCCCATAGGCTGCCTTATGCTGTGAATCTTTTCTTGTCCATTTTTTTTGGCTTCATAATGATTTGTTTTTCAGGCCCCAGAACGGACAGCTCGGCCAGACGCACTCTCAACCTAATTTGCCGTCGTTTATGGCGCCTAACCCAACATTTGATGCGTCCTCGTATTTCAACAACATGGATCCAACTCAGGCTGCTAAACAAATGGCTGCTCTCTCCGCTGCAAGTCAAGCCAGAATAGCAAATACTCGCCCCACGCCATTTCTCAATTCACAAAGCGGAACAAACTCGGCACCATCCCTCGGAGGAACTAACCCTCCTGGTTATTTGTCGTCCAATTATGACCTCTCTTCTGGTTCATCTACACAACAACCGACTTTTCAGATGCTGAACAACCATCCACCATCGACATCTCCCTCTCTCATTGATCCCATGTCTCAATCCATCCCCCGGGCAGTGCCCCCGGCAAACGGCACTAATTTCGCGCAGCGTCGGCAAGGCTTCTTGAGCGGTCTCGCCAATGTTATGTCCTCCATGGGTACCCCATTACCACCTGCACTCACGGGCGTTCCTTCTCCAAACTTTGATCCTAATTCATCTAGGTGGAAGCATCTAGAACTTTCGTCAGAAATAGGTACCATTCGGCTTGCGGGAAGAGATGTTGGGCTTTTCCAACTCTGGGGTGTCGTCTTTCGAAACGGAGGAGGGCAAGCAGTACGACAGCTACTTGAGTACAGTCTTGGTTTCTTCACTTACCTGCAAATCTACAGGTCACAGACAACAATGGCTGGAGTGCAATCCTTCCTCAGTTTGGCCTTCCGGAAGAAGTTCATCAGCGAAGTCCAAACGTAGGAACCATTCAAGTTGCACAGCTAATCGCGTCATTGTACATGACCATGATTTATCCCTTTGAACAATATTACAAAAACAACTTGCAAGAACAACAAAAGAGAGTTCGGCAGGCAGGTAGTCAAGGGTCTGTGGATTTTTTGGTATCCAATCGACTTCCAAGTAGCTTGCACCCAACGCAAATACAAAGAGGGCCATTAGTGCAACCAACATCAGCTCCATCGGCAGCAAATGGTTCTTCGTCATTTACACCATCTTCAGCTCCAAGGTCAGAGTCAGCTCCACCAACCGAATTCATTCCGGACACCTCGCATGCCCATCTCGTCGGTCTACCCAATGACTCGCAATCAAACAGTAATCTGACCGATGGCAATGTACTTGATCAGGAAATCCAGGGGATCAAACGGAAGGTAGACTATAATGAAGGAGATGGGAAGAGAGCAAGGCAGAAAACTGGTGGGTCTTGTGGGTTTTCAGGCTTAAATTGTCTCTTATCTGGTTTAGGGTCAGAACCCCCATCTGAAAACTCAACTGTATGATTTAATTTAGGTTTTGATCCTTGTCTTTTGTGCTAACATTCCCGTGCCAGTCGGCTATTCCTCCGGCGGTTGATCGGAGTTCATCTGCCACGATGTCTGGCGGAGCCCTACCAGTACCTGCATCCATGCAAGCACCACCACGACACCGTCAACAGCCATCCCGTCGAAAAATTGAATATGTTCCTCTTGCCCGCGAAGTTGACACCTATGGTGGTCGAGATTTGAATCTACTCGAGAACGAGCCGACAACCCTCCCTCAGCGCCGTCCAATACGAGATGTCAGCGAATGGGGTACCGTTGACATTGAAGCACTTACAATGTCAATCCGCTCGAGGCTGGCAGCCGAATTATCATATGCATTAACCACTTTGACTTTATTATCAACGATGCGTGGTGCGACGCCTGGCTCAGGATTCCCACTTACTCAAGCTCCCGAACTTTTTGACGAGGTGCTGGACCTTCTTGAGGAGCAAGCATTTGCTGGTTCCGAGGACACTACTCTGGATTTGTCCCATATCGATCTAGTGATCACAACTCATCGCGAGATTCTCACTCAGGTATGCGAATTAGAAAATCAGCCATTTGCTGTCCTTGTGCCCAGCCAGGGCTCAAAGGATCCGAAGCTTGGACCTCTCCAACGGCCAGGAGACATTGTACTGGCTATAACAAATATCATTAGGAATTTATCAACTGTGCATGACAACTTTGACTTTTTATCACGTCACACGAGGCTCATTGACCTAATGCTTCGCTTGTGTACTGTCACACGTGGTGAACATCGTACAATATTACCCGCCTCCTCCGCGCTCTCCCTGGGCGATTTAATTCGTGTTCGTCGTGACGTATTATATACCCTTTCTACTGCCGCGCCCAATATCCAATTGTCTACCTCTTCGCCTCGCATTAACCTCAGGATGGCAACCAGATCTTTCCACCTAATTTCATCGTACCTGGTCGATCCTATTGAAGCTGTGCCACCTATGGCATTAATCCAACTTGTTGGAATCCCGCCCAGCGGAAACCCGAAACCGCCTGGTCTGGCCGACATCGCTCTTGAAGTTTTCAGCCGTTTAAGCCAGCTCGACTTAAATAGGCAAATGTATTCCAAACATATCCCCCAGGGCTCGCTTATGAGCCTTTTCGAGGCCCTCGTCCACAGGTTACCCGTGGTTGATGCCGATTTTCAGTTGATGGTTCGAGAGCCATGGTTAAGCTACCTAGAGAAAATTGTGATCGTGATCTACTCCCTCGCTTTCCTCGCTCCACCAGAATTGAAGCAGAAACTGAAAGCGAATCGTGCTCTGGGTTTCAGAGCAGTCATGTGGAGACTCGTCCAGAAATTATTGATGAATCACGAAATGCGAGGTCACTTCACGATATGTTCGAAGCGGGCTGTGGAGGCTATGAAAGTTTTGGACGACGCCGAGGACTGCTTTGACACCTCTAAATCTACTGCACCCACAATGTCATTTGGAATGGGTTACGGAGAGGTCGGTGACAACAGCTCAGAGAAGGGCACAGGTTTATTGGGCGGTCATCGAGGTGTAACTTGGGAGGTTTTGATGCTGCACGAGGTAGCGAAGGATGAGGTCTTCTTTGGCGAGTTGGAGAGTCTCTCCCGCGTTGAGTGCTGAGCATTCTGAATTTTGTACTGCTCGAAACCTTCCATGTGGCCCTTATATATCCGTGTCTTGTACATGTTCTTTATGTAGATTTATAATCCGACAGATGTATCTAACGCTGACATGGTGATGTTGACTGAAGAAATTTCATGGCATCTGGATTTTCTATCTTACTCATAATAGCATCTTTTCGTTATCCCGTCTTTTCACCTCTTCGCCTTCCACCTGATTACGTTACTGTAATGTATTATGTAACAGAATTCAAAGCGTTGGTCATATATAAAGTAGATGGTAAAGTAAATCTTGCCTCTCGTGTCCTTGCCATAACGAACGGTCCAAACCATCAGAAATACCGTGACCGACCACCATGATTGAACCGCCTCCGCCCCCAATCTACTCTCAAATGGACACAGACGAAGCATCTACTGTCCAAGCAGAACCAATGGTCGGTGACGGTCCTCAAATTCTAATTATTCCTTCTGGGGATTCTGTGAATTTTCAGAAGGGCTTTTTAGGTGCTGAAGGTGAACACGCGGCAATTGAAGGCGAAGTTCAGATTAAGATCGCTGGACCACATCGGTGGGCCAAAGTGTGAGCAATTATATAATTTGAGCAGTGATTGTCCGTTAACAGTCAAGTAATCTGCTCATGCCAGAACCATCTCTCTTCAGACTGTTGAGAGGGCTGAGGAGCATGAAATAGAACTTGCCACATCGGAGAACGTGTTATATACTCGGGCCCTTGGTACAGTCACTCCCTTTCCGACGTCTTTTCCTTTCGCGATGCCTCTCCAGACAGACGCGCCTCAGTCTATCCGAACATCGAATTCGTCGTTATCATACTTATTAACAGCCACACTCTATCCGTTGGACCCACTTTCAACGCCTCTTTCCAAGACACTCACTGTGCACACCCGACGCTACATCTCGCATTCACACGTTGTACCTGTTCATCCTGAGACATATATCCTGGAGGATCCCACTCGCGTTGAAGTTCAAATTCCGCGAACCACTTTCGTAGCTGGAGAAACTATTCCAGTGTATGTCACAGTGCCCCCTCCCGCGATGCAGTTGGTGGTTGACCAAGGATTGAGATTGAGGAACGTCCGAATAGAACTTGTACGAATCGTGAAGGTCAAGAAAGGTGATGCAGAAGAATTAGTGGATGAGGTTATCCAGTCTTGTTTACAAGAAAGCTATCAGCCGCAAATGGACAGGCTTTCGATGACACCAGATGAGGGGCTTTCTCAGACGCTATTATCCAAAGCATCGCTGTCCTTTACGCCGGCCACCTCTCACAAAACGATTATTGTACGTTCGGGAGCTTCATGCCGGTTTCACTCCTCACGCCCTGTCAAATTGCGTTTTTTGTTGAATCATCCTTTGTCGACCGGTTCGCCCGCGAGTTCTCCCAACAACTTGTCAAGTGGCGATTATGGTGGGCAGTATGATAGCGATGAAGAATGCCCTTCTATCACACAGCTCACCATTCTTCATTCTATCACTTTCTGTCTCTTTGTCTACGTTTCCTTTGTTGATATCACAACCCGAAGTGAGCGTATCTCGACGCTCTCCATTCCGATTTCGATTCTTGCGCCACCTGCCCCTCTTCCACAAGTATCGCCCGAATTTGATGCCGCTTATTCAAAGAAACACGATCGACCACCGCTCAGGACGGTCAGACATGACGACGCAGATCATTCTATTCCTCATTACTCAGAGGGAAAGGCTGGACCAAGTATCTTGCCAAATAATGCACCACCTCCCTTCGAGGAACGAGATGCACCTCCACCGTTTAGTTCAGATGATAGCGGAAGATCGAGCTCTTCGAGACTTCCAACATTTCTTGAATCTGAAGAGGAAATCATCATTCCCAGCGACCAATTGCAACTGGATCGTCCGCCTTCGTCACCCACAATTATCGGTGAAGGATCTGAGTTTGGATTCTCATCCTTTGATCAGTTCGATGGGCACACAGAACCGATACAACGGTCAATGACCCCACCTCCCACGTTAGAGATGGCAACAAGAGACACAGACCTTACAGATCTCGCTGACATGGGTCGGGAACCACAAATGGCGATGGAGGCATTGGGCCTGGCTCTGGATCGGCATGAAGAGTCCGTTGCTGGAGAAAGACCGCCACCTCCACCGGCCATGGATGACCCTTCGGACCCCCCTCCGACCATAGATTCTGACTTCCGGTCGCCTGATCAAACACCACCGTCACATCCAGTGTCTACTCAACTTCCTACGTTCACCTCAGATGAAACTTGTGTGCCCGTGTCGTTACCTGAAAGAGAGTCACCCCAGATTCATGGGTATGCTCCGCCACCCTACCTTGTACCAGTTGTCGGAAATCCCAGCGAGCAAGAAAATGTCATGCGCCCCCCTCCTTATATGGATTGAATGTAATAAACTTGGAAGCATTCTAATTTCCGCGAAATAAGTAAAAGTGTGTGAAGCAACCTATTGAACAACATAGAAAAAGGTTCAAGTGAAGAGAGTCATTAAAGATCATCTTGCATATACATAAACGAGGTAACCAATGTCTTAACAGTTGCAGGCATCCTTCGTCTTCGCCTGACTCTCCTGAAGGTTGACTCCCTCTTGTCGTACACCATCAGCACCTGGCCGAGCGGTGCCTCGCGTAGCAGCCAAGATGTGTTCAATGGGAATCTTTTTTGCTAAATGATAACGAGTGTCAGCAATGGACTCAGTACTGATCACTGAAGCAATCACCAATTTCCGTAAAGATATCCACAACTCCATCTCCCGTCTTGGCACTGGTCTCAAAGAAGAGCAATCCGGCCTCTGTTGCATACGCCTGAGCTTCCTCTCTAGGCACCTGACGTAGGTTCTCGGACTCGGTTGATGAGCCCGGCGTTTCACCCGGGGTGGCTGTCGCATCATCTGCCTCATCTTCGGATTCGGACGAGGATGTGCCCGGTGATGATACCGGGAGTTGGACAAGATCGAGTTTGTTGCCAGCCAGTGCAATGACAATGTTGGGATTTGCCTGTCGTTGAAGTTCTTTCACCCATGACTTCGCTTTCTCTAAACTGGAAGCCTTGGTGATATCATATACGACTACTGCAGCTTGAGCATTGCGATAGTACATAGGCTATTACGGAAAAGGGGATCAGGTGCGGCCATGGATGGGAACTTGACTGAACGAACCGCGAGTGAGTGAAACCGTTCTTGCCCAGCTGTGTCCCATATCTCATAGCGCAAGACCCGGTCCTCTAGTCGGCATTTCTGCGTGAGAAAGGCTGCTCCGATAGTGGGTTCCTTGTTGGCTTGAAATTCATTTGAAACCTAGTATGAGGAAGCTCAAAAGAACAAGACAGATGACGATATATGAACGCACAAATCTAAGGACGATTGAAGATTTGCCGACAGCTGCTTCGCCTTCATAAGGAAATAGCGTAAGCGACGAGGAGGTACAGAGGGTATAGGTGAGGCAATCAGGGCAAAGTCAGAGATATTTACTTACCTAGCAATACAAGCTTCACTTGAACAGACTTGTCGATGGAGCCAGAGGCGGAATCCGACATGCTGGAATGAGAGAGAAAGATGACAGTAGCCACAACAAGCAACCCTGACGGGTTGCAAGGGCGCTGCCGATTGTTTGTTTTGTATTTGTCTCGAATTGCCTCCAACGGACATTGTTTTTCAAGTGAATCAACTTGTTCGTGCGCAGACCAGTGACCACCACCACTAATATTGATATTTCAAGAATGTGATTTCGAAAGGAAGGAAGCCATATGTTGCCTTTACACAAGGTCAACATATCATATCGCACTTCATATCAATCCATTCAAGTCTCAACTTCCTTAGATACTAACTTGTGTAAGTACCTATCATCGATATCTATCGCCTGACGCTCAAATTTGTCATCCAATGTAATGTGCGTACTTCCCAAATTCCTCATCAACCCTCAAACGTCCCATATCGTCATTACTCAAACACATCGCAATTACCATCTCACCATCCTGGGTTTTAGGCATGAGATATATCAATCCCTCGCAAGGAATCAGTCGTGGTCTCCGCACCGCCTCAGGTTTGCCCAACCCGAGGTTGAAATCAAGTTCGTAACCCTGAACCTTGGTCCACGAACTAATCATGATGTCTTTTGATGAATTAATCGTCGCGGTGAAGGATACGACGCTCTTGTCCGCTATGTTATTAAGGAGCGTTGCGAGGGCACGAGTGCGATACACGAGATCTGATGTTCTGCTGTCTACAGCCAAGCGAAGCTGTGATGCAACAACACCTAGCGGCTCTTGCACGAGTTGGTGAAGCAAATATGTGTGGTACACCATATTTTGCATCAGGCCTGGGTATGTAAGTGGTATGTTCAGATGACGCCGTACATCAACAGCTCGAGCAAGTGTGGATTCAGTCGTGGATGTCAGACGTGGGAAGCGGGCACGAATGATAGATTGCCAAATAAATGCGCTGAGGGCGTCGTCTGTAGAGACATAATCCACGAAGTGGCTGATGGTTTCAGTGGCGTGTGATTTGAGAGTAGCGAGTGAGAGGGAGCTAAAGGTGAAATAGGCCCAGGTGGATTCGGAAGGAAGTGACGCTACATCAGGATTGGGATGGTTCGGTCTCACGAGCTGATGGGCAAGCTCAGAGTCCTGCAGAAAATTGTCAACAGGGTGAATGAGATCTCGACGGCTCATGTTTCCAATTGAAAGTTCTTCACTCGTGAATGATTCGTTGTGACAGGCCTTCGACAAAAGCCTGATGATCTCTCCTTGACCGATCACGTCCATAGTGCTATGGTGACCAACGAAAGTAAGCAATAGGCCGCCATGAATGAAGTTGGCCTGCACAACAAAAACTGGCTCCGATGAAGACTCATTGGGACTTGGAATGGTCTTACGAGGTGCAAAGATGTTTTCGTCCAGCATTTCTATAGGGAAGTTGGCTCGCCTGATAACATCCATGGTTGGAATCAGAGAGTCACTCCTGAGATCTTTCACAATCAAACGAGGAATGCTTTCGAAAGGCTTGATTTTCAAGGTCCCTGTATTTCCCTGGCCTGAATTCTCATTGACGACTTGTCCAGCTATCCATGGAAAACTGGCTGACAATCGTACGAGACCCTTCCTCAAGGTGTCGACAATCACTAGTCGCGAAAAGTCATCAGGAACTGAGTAACACCAACATAACTGGGTATATATTCTGAGTACTGGTTGTTGACCAAGAATGTCCAGGTGGAAATCGTCAATCATAGTTGGTCCATCACGATCCAGGTGAAAATGGTGCAAATCCCTTATCATAGTTGGCCCATGCATGCTGGAGACTATAAGCACGTAATCGTAGGGACGTGTACAAGACTAGCTATGACGCACTCGATATATTTGTTTGTCTCAATGCGAGGGCGCGAGAAGCAGGTCCCAATCGTTTGTCTTAAAAGTTCATCAAAGCAACCATGCCAGTGGTCACGAGTCCTCAGATCTCAACAGCGAGAGAGGGCGAATTCCCAAGACGTGTCACGCAAAACACTAGTCACTTCTAACTTGAAAGCTTGATTGGTGCGGCCATAGATCCCGGTCTAGTATGAGACTCTTGATCACTGGGGTGCAGGAAAAAATATGTTGAGCAAATTGCTCCTTTCGAAAGCACTATGAAAGAATTTAAGAATATGGTAATTGCAAGAATGATCGAATTCTATCCATAATTCTCTTTGTATGTTTCTGCTGAAGTCATAAAAGGGGTATCATGAATTGAGGACGTTTTTTTGAGGGGGCCCCTTGAACTTATACCACCACGTGCTCCACTAAGCATACGCGCCTAACACGCCGCATTGCATCTTATTTAGTCCTCTAACCGAGGCGAGCCTAATAGGCCGATCCTTCTGCCCCCCCCCCCCTCTCTCTAAAGACGGGCACCACAACATAGGTCTCAACAAGCCCATAAACCATGACCTATGCCAGACCCTCCCCGCAATATGCATAAACCAGACTCCCTCCTAGGATGACATGAGAACACCTACCCAAGACCTAAGATCTGAACATACTCCCTCTCCATATGGGAGATCATATAACTCCGCTGCTGATCACACCTAAAAGTACATAAGGCAGATTACCTAAACCCCCCAAGCCCCCTGCCCACCAGACCACATGCCCACCAAACTATAAACCTGCCAGACTATGGTCTCACCTAAAAATGGCTGTCCCCCCCTCCCCCAGCATAGATGACCTGGTATCCTTCTATAATATGCCAAACCTCCACTACCCCTCCCCAAAGGAGGATGCCCCAGCATCTCCATCAGATGCCAATATACCACTATTGCCCATGTCTGCAAACAGTAGCCCCAACCAACTTTGTCAGAACAATTGGACTCTATGAGGCATATGGAAAAAGAGGAGTTTCACCTGGAAGCCTATGCTATGGAGTCCCAGAGTGGGCCCTATCCCACCTTGCCAAGACCACCCCTGACAGGAGAGCACACATGATACATGACTTGTGCAAGGGAGATGTGATACACCTCATTGAATCCCTCCAGACAGATACAACAAAGAAAACCTACTCCAGAATCAAAATCCAAGAACCTGTCAATACTATTAACTGCCCACCTAACCTTGAATGGTTTGCCTTCTGGTTCACAGTTGCTCCTGCAGAAGACCCCTGCATAATATGTGTACCAACAACCTGGATCATGGATGATGAAGTCAGCCTGATGAACAACTTTAGGAAAGGGATTCCTGCATGCCTGCTGAACCAACCCTTCAAGCTGGGCCCCATCAACCTCTTTGAGATGCTAGGTTTTGATGAATGAGAGATAGAGGAAGTATGAGGCATCACAGAGAAGAGAGGGACATATTAAATAAGGTGGAGAGGACAACCTCCCCAGAAGGGGGACAAAGAATATGGCAGCCCCTACCAAGTATATACACCCTTGAGCTATACTGGAGCAGAACAAAAGCCTATTACATAGTCCTACATAAACCACAGCCCAAGCTCAATCCAATCCTCTATCTGTAACCTGTCAAGCATGATCAGAAACTTTATAAAGCCATCACACAGAACCCCCAAAAAAACATGATAAGAACACCTCCCAAGACCAAACAGTATAAGAGGGCTATACAAACAAATAACAATATCTGTCATGACCCATCCCCAGACCCCCCACCCCCCTTGCCTTCTTTCTGTAAGGGCAACCTCTGGAGGCTGTGGCTAAGTCACACAACTGGCAGAAGGAGATCCAAAGTCTATTCAGTATTTGTATAGGGTCTATGGACATAACTACTTACCTGGCAGAGGGAGATCCAAAGAGAACAAGTCTAAGGAGCTCCCTGGCCAGGTGTCATGCTTCAGGAAAACTTCTA
>JABFYK010000344.1:0-13267 GCA_018849495.1 Termitomyces sp. T123_Mx157
GCTAAATCATACTTGAAAATAAAATCTCAAAACAAATTCAAACAGCTAAATCAAATTCAAACAGTTAAACCAAATTCAAACAACTGAATCATACTTGAAAATCAAATCTTGAAACAAATTCAAACAGCTATATACAAGAATCATAATTTTGTCCAATGGGGCCCCTCATACTTTTTCCATAGTCCGATCTCAAATAGTAAACAGAAATTTCAAGAAATTCTCAAAAAGTATTACAGTTTCTTTATTTAATCTATTTCGAATATTATTGCAAAGGCTTCCAAAATACCATTTGTGAAATGATAATCCTCCTATTGTTTTATCAGAAACACTCAAAGAGAACTTTGAATTAAATTTAACCATTCTTATCATATTCTTAAATTCATTTGACTCAAAATATTGTTTCCTGCACCCAGTGATAGCATCATCTCATCGGTGACAAACGTCCCACGTGAGTCTAACGCACGACACGAGGTCGCGTTTTTTCTGGCCACCCCAGCACTTTAACTCTGGGCCTGACCTAGGCACCTATTACTTCGACGCAGCTTGCTGAGGGCCGCAGCCGCCGCTTATACCAGAACAAATATGGATTCTGAGCAACGGAAGCGCATGATTGCGCTGTCTAGGTACAGAGATGACCCACGACAAGGACGGTGACTGAAACCCCACTTGCTCTCGTGACGTTCTGTACTCACACATCCATTCCAAAGCCCGATAGAAGAGCTCATCAATACCAATGACATGCTTCGAGGATTTGAATCTCAACGTCTCAGAACCCACTTCAGTTCCATCTGTATGGAACCTGGTCGCGATCTTGACGACTTCGGACAAAATATAGCAAGCGGCCAGCTCATGCTGATTCAAATGAACTTCATGCTGCGTGTGGCGGACCAACTGAAAAAGCTAGGCATCTCAGAAAGCGAGGAGGCCAACAACGCAGCTTGGCTGGCCGCTTCTAAAGAGTTATATGACCTTCGCTGGGGACCAACAAAGACGCCTATCTACAATCTTCTAGGTCTCTTTATGATGATATTTCCGAGCAACCGTTCGAAATACCTAGAAATTGCGCGGTATTTGATTGACACGGCCAAAGTGTCCGTAGACGGCGTCGACCTCTCTGGGACGACGGCCTTATCCCATTGCTTCTCCACCAAACCTGGTTTTGATCTCGAATATGCAAAAATACTATACGATGCAGGTGGTGACGTCAATCACAGGAATCGGTATGGGTGCACCGTTGCCCAAGAGATATGCCAAATCTACCAGACCAATAATATAGAGGCGATCAGGAAGGCAACGGCGTCTTTTGAGTGGTTTTTGTCGCATGGTGGTAATGTGGATATCGAAGACACGGATGGATGGACTGTGAGGAAGATCATTGCGAGGAGCAGCAAGGAACTTCAAGTGACCTTGGATAAGGAAGACAAGAGGCGAGCGGCAAGAGGCGATGCGTGCTGCACGTTCTGTGGGCGGGATGATATCAAGCTGCTGCGGTGTGGTCAGTGCAAGAAAGCCGTTTTTTGCCAGCCGTCTTGTCGAAAATGTCAGAAGGCTGACTGGCCAAGGCACAAAAGGGGCTGTAAGGCTTGATGAAGGCCCAAGTCGGTTGTTCAAATTACGGTTCTTTTCCTGCCCCATTGACGATGTCTATTGTAGGGTGTCGGCCTTCGTACTTCTAATGTATAGAATGATATTGCATGATGTAATTGGAATGGTGTTCAAGACGGAAATCTTCATGAGATAGTACCGACTCGGAGTTGGCCGTAACCATCACTTCACCCTGTGGTTGGGACGAGAACCCGCGGTATATTGATGTTCTTTTATTTACCACTTGGCTCCTCGGATTGCCTATACAAATCATTTTCAGATCTATTTTCTCTCCTGCAGGACTGTGTGTCAGCACCTTGATGGCCGACCACCAGGAGGACTTTGATACTCAAGATCCCGATCTCATCTAATTCAAAGGTCGAATGCAATCCACCCACATTTGGAGATCTTTTCTTTGACCCACTCTTACTTCAGTTCCGCACCTGGTGCCGGAAAACTTCGAGAGCACACACCTCCAAGCGGTTTTAGCTTGCCCTTATTCAAGCTTGACCCTCCCACGTTAGTAAAGAGGTAAGCCGTATGGCCGATATCAACGTTCGTACCTTTTATCACCTATGCTTGATTTAGGTCCTCGGCATTGAAAATGAAACCCGTAAGATGAAGATGACCATACATGCGGAGGGTTTCTCAACATCTTCCTCTTATGGGCTAGTATTTAGCGATGCGAGCGACAATCTGTCCGCATTAACCCGATATCAAGTATTTCCATTTGACGTACGAGCTTGCTGTCTTGAAAATATAACGGAAGATGAATAATGATACGATGAACGTCTCGGTGATTTCTCATTCACTTTTGACCATGAAGTTCTTTGAAAGATGTTCTTGTTGCGACAGCTTTCTTAATGCTGAACAGATGTGTGGTAGAGCGACTGCCATCTTTGAATCATCTCTGGTGCCAATTGCTGTGGCGCTAAGTGTTGGGCTTCTATTGTGCTCCACGGCGCTAAATGCTCCAATAGGACTATGAAGGTATTCGGTTCTATCACTGCTGTGAAGATGAAGTCGGCAGACCCTGCGCACTCTGAGCCAGTAACTTTTGACATGTTTCGAGCGTCCACAAAAGGTCCTGGTCATTTCAAGTGTACCTTCTACCACAATCGGGTAGCTGTCTCCTGAGTAATTACTCCTTTACTTAACCTCTGAGATCGACCCCTCAGCCTGACTCAAGTCCCTTAATGATCACAGACCCTGTTGCGCGTAGCAGGAAGGCCGTCTTACTTTCTTGTCCTACAGTTTGCTTATGTCAACGGTCATTCCAGCTAGCCCAGTCTCGAGCTCATATCCGGCTAGTACGACCCGAGCCCTTATTTCATGATTCGTTGCCTCGTTTTCGGGATAGTCAGGGAACTGTTATTTCCTGTTGTTGCCCTGACGTTGATCTACCGCATTCTGATCAGGCTAGAACATTTCTATCCTTCCCCAAGTTCTGTCATGCGTTCTGTACTTTTCAAAACAACTCAAGTTGAGGAACGAGGCCTGCGTCGTCATAAACGCATTGACTGCCCAGATCTGATTTACCCGATCATTTTGCCCGGTTGCAGGCGCCTTCACCGCCACGTGGTGTATTAATTGTCTCTGCACCTCTTCAGTACAGTCTCTCGTTAGCTGATATCTTAATACTCGCCTCTACGTATCTTTGTTTCAAAACCGTTGTCATTCCTCACCTTTGCAACTTTTAGAACACTCGCGGCACCCGAGAAAGCTTTGTCCCAAATGGCATTGTCCGATCAGGAAGCACTTGTTATCGCATTAGCATCTCGACGAGTGTTGTTACTGCTCGACATTCAACAACTCATGCTGCTTGACCCACTAGAGGGCGGTGTTCCAGCATCTAAAAGCGTCAAGGAAAATATTTCCCGCATCCTCACACACGCGCGCCTTGCACATCCTCAACCTCTCATTGTCCACGTACGAAACTGCGGAGACCCGGGCGATTTGGATGAACCAAAGGCGTCGGGGTGGGAGCTTATCTTCGAAGCAGAAGGCTCCGAGCTTGTAGTTGATAAGCGAAAAAACAATGCGTTCGCGGGAACAAATCTAGGGGACATCATACCGATTGATGCAGAGATCATTGTCGCTGGATTCCTGACGGATTACTCAATTAGAGCGACGTGTAACGATGCGCTGAAGAGGGGTAACGAGGTTCTGATAGTCCGGGGGTCACATGCAACACATGATAGGATAGAGGTGCTACATGGCGGAGGCATCACCCCGGCTAATCGTATCGAGGTCGAAGTTGAGGTAGAGTTGGAAGAAGCGGGTGTGCACATTTTGGACATGAAAGATGTTGCTGGGCTGTTTACTGACCGGTGATTGTGCGTGCTCATCGTTGCAATGATGCATACATACTCAACCGTCGTTTCTGGCAGCATTCAGATCTTTCATGTTTCACTGGCAATAGTCACGATCTTGATTCTAGTCGCTGTCTGTTCCTGATCGAAATTATTAATCGATACTACCATTGCTCTCCCGAGTTCTGCATTTTTCCGCAATCGTAGATGTTGAAAGTACTTACCCGGTCATGGTTTTATTTTGATTGTATATATTTTGCAAGACCTTCTAAAGAGGCCAATGCTTCCCGACTTGCTTTGTTTTCTCACATGGCGCACTTGGTTCACTCCGTCTTCCAGAATGGCTACCACCCAGTATCTAACACCATAATAACATTGAATCAGACACAACATCTTTCCGACTGTTCTCTGTATCTGTATCTCTTTCTTTCACCGCTGATTTTCGTGGATTCCTACGAACTTGTACATTATGAAGCATCTTATACCTTCAGGCACTGGGGTACATCGAATTTGGAGCTTCCGATCGGCGCAATAACACAAAATGGCTCTCATCTCCTTCTCAACGTACACCGTACTGATAACAAACACAAAATTCACGTGGAATTGCCCTTCCACCTACGCTACGGGAATCTTTCCGAAGTTCAGTTACCGAGTTATCATACGGCAGACCTTGCTTGGCCTGTTGGTTTTTTCGAATGCCCTCTTCGCGGTGAGGTCGCTTCTGATATACATCTTCTGTAACTGACTAGTTTATTATCAATATTTTTTTCAGACACATTAACCATCCCATCATCAGGCCTGCCGCGTCTTCCGAACGAGGTCTCATCTCTATTTGATCTACAATCAGCATATTTCATTTCAATCGCGCATCGTGATTCTGGCTCGCCTGATGTCGTGCGCATTCCGACTGGAAACCTAAGTGATCTCGCTTATGTGGAGTTTGGAACATTATTCACGATATGGGCGGCGTTCTTTTATCTCCTCAAATCTTCCCGGTCTGCATTTTGTCGGATAAACCGGGATGTCTTGAATAAAACAGATTAAAGATTCTCCATTCAAGTAGGTACCATTCGCATCCCGGAATTCGGGTATGGTTGCTCATCTCGGAGCCACCACTGGTGGGTAGGTGTGTCTTCTTTGCTTTCCGTAGAATCGGTCATAGACCACAGCTGTGTCAATGGTCCTTATTCCGTCTTCCAAGAATTGGCAGAGATATAGCAAGTAGGATCTTGACAGCTCATATTTCGTCGCCGATAATTGTAATTGCAGGAATAGATAGAACCTCAATTCTCCCCCGCGTGTCAGCCATGCAGACGGACAGTATCCATACTTGTACTCCTCGACTCGATTGCATCCTGTCACCCAGACACTATCGCTAAACTTAGTGGACAGGTATGCCACGCTCTCTCCAACTTTTACGATATCAGGCGTGAACCATGATTGCACCATCATGCCCGAGGTGTTTGATAAGGCTATTGGTAAATGGGTATCCTTGTATTTGGGGTATATCAAGTATTGTAAATTTTTTCTAGAGTTCATATTTCGTCGTCGATGATTGCAGGAATATAAAACGTCAGGACTCCCCCTGCATCAGCGACATCACCAATATAGACATAGAGTATCATACAATGATTTTGACAAATGCCTGTAACGATTGGCATGTTCATATTGAGAAGTCGAAGTACGAAAGCTTAGATTTGACTTACAGGCAATTGTCGTAGTTGAGACCACATGGCTATTCAAAAATTTGAGGAAACTCCGGATAGAAACTAGGACGCTGAAAAGTTCTTCAGGATCTCGAGCCCCTTCAGGCTCTTCTCGCCCATTTTGAGCTAAGTTGTAGATATTATTTCTTGGAAAGGCCCGATGAGAAAGATAGGTGGACGCACTTTGTGGGTTGGTACAACCTTTCCACTCCGTGTCGACCTTGACAGTCTCCGTGTTGATTGATAACCTAAGAACGCCGCTATTGTTCGTCCGGACAGCAAGGACATCCGACATAATTTTCATTCTATCAACAACGGTCCTTAATTTTTGCAATGGCGGTAACAGGATGTGCACCTATAGGACAACGTCAGTGAAACATGGCACGTAGAAAAGCCTAGGTAAAGAAATCACGTCTGGCTCAGGACACATTGGTTCATTCATTTTCGCAACATCCGCAGGGCGCATGACTTCTATCTTCACATCGTGCGACACACGAACCTTACGCCCGACTCTTGTTAGGCCGTTGATCTCAAAAGTAAGCACAGCTTGCGCATTTTTCTTCGCGAGCTTCACGATAACCTCTTCGGTCTCATATGCTGATGTGCTAGACGATGCGGCAGATTTGAGAGCTGCAAGTAAAGCTTCAGAGTTGATGGCGACTGTTATCTCGTTGTCTGCGTTGGATTGGATACGGTACCCGGTAAATAAGGCATCAACCTTGATCTGTCTTTGGATGAAACTAGTTTGAGTGACATTGATGGTGGAGAAAACGTCGGACGTACGACCAGACCTGGATTCCGCCCTCATTCGCGTCATGATTGCAGATTATGTGCATGTTCGTCTCCGTGAACCTGATTATACATTTTTTCTGAAGTTTTTCGATGGATTGAATAATTTCTAGCCGGATGGTTTTTTGTTGAACATATTGTATACGTGTTTCGGCTTCAATACTTACTGAAAAAGGTATCTACATTCGTAATCGACGTTCTGAAGCGCATTTTTGGTGCTTTCAAGTCAAGACTGTGAGTGAGAGTCTGAGTACAATGGCTACGGAGAGCCTCATGTACACACTTGGTCAGAAATTGTTGCTGGGTTAAGCTTGCGGACTAGACATCTTGAACAACTCTTTACTAGCCGTTAAATAAGTTTCGACTGAGAAGACATGACTCAAAATGCACGTGAGCGTAATCATCCTAAATTTGTCAATCACCCATTCACCGTCACGCGACACGCGTTGCACTCAGAGCTCCATTACCGACTAAGTATAGCACACCTTGCTATCCAAAACTTCTTCCACCTCATATTCCACCTCATCATTAACCAGGATTGGTAGTGGTGGTGGCTTAGCTACATTGTACTAAGTAGTATATATATTCTCTAGTTTTACCTGTATATATGTAACTAACTCAGCCACCTGAATATACCCTGATTCAGATCTCATCTTCACCTCTCAATCTTCAGCTCTCTTAGTGACTGTCATTCAGACTTTGCTACTGCCACTTTGATATTATGGTACCAACTTAGGGAACACTTAGCTTTCATCTTCACTCTGCTTTCACTATCCACCTTTTTGCCTTCACCAACTCTACTATTGTCCCATTACTGATCTTGCCAAGTGTTGCTATCATCATTTCCAGTAATGTTAACATCCATTCTGTCATTTCCAACTATTGACAATCTTTCTAAATGTTGTTGTTGTTGTCGGCGGTGACAACTCTGAAGACAACTCTCCTTATCCATTGCCACCCAATGAATGAATGAGAGTGGGGGTCAGTACTAGTGCACAATGATGACATATTCAAAAAAAACTACTCCACTGGAACAGGGTCATCTTCTAGCCTCGTCTTCACACCTTCCTTCACCTTCCATCGCAACCCTTGTTCCATGTCCATACTTGTGTCTTCATCATAAAAGAGGTCTTTCTCTTCTCTGGACAAACAAACAATCTGCTGATTTACCCATCTATAACTCAATTCTTGTGCTAGACGAATCTGTTGCTCGTTGGACAACGGAGTTCTGAAGCGATGCCATATGCCCCCAGCTGAGATGACAGGATAGATGGGATCATCGTCGGGTCCTTCATAATAGACTCCATTGCGAAGCAAAAGGCGTATGTCTTTGTGGAAATCTGCGCGAAGGTTGTCATCATTCCATCGTTCTTGCAGAGGGAGGTCAGCAACGCGGAATGAAGCAGCCCCCCAGTCAATCAGAACTGGAGAATTGTCCTTTGCTCGAAGGATGATATTGCCGACATGAACGTCATTGTGGCGAACACCATAGCGGCGAAGCCGCCGCCCAAGCTCCAAGACGCGCTGTGAGATAATCTCGGCTTCCTCGAGTGTGATCGTGATACCGGGCCGCATTGATGCCATGGAACGCCCAGGAATGTACTCTAGGAGGAGGCAATTGATATAACTTAGAGACGGATGAAGAGCTGTGTCCATCATAAGCTTTGCGGTACCAAAAAATCGGGGAATGAAACCAGATGTCTGGGCCTCAATAAGACGTCTATATGCCTCGCGCTCCCTGTCATGGCAAAAGTCAAGTAAACGCCACGCTTCGAACAAATGCCTCGACGGTGTTCTATCTTCCTCGTTGTTGAAATCACAGGCTGGTCCAAGTTTGTCGACATGGGATTGAAGATTTGATTGATATTCTTTTTCTCCTTCAGGATTCCACTTTGGATATACGCGACGATCCGCCAATTTCAGTAGGAAGCGATCCGGGAGTCCTGTGCTGTATACACTAGTTTGTGAATCAACGAGAAGGGCAACGGAGTTGGTGAACGGAGTAAACGCCTTGACAATTTTTACTTCTGCTAGTTTGGTTTCTGAAATGGCAAGTGAAAGGCGAACACCAGGTTGATAAATATCAATGGGAGCCCTTGACCAAATGCCTGCGTCAGAGTCTGGACAATGGAATGGATTAATAACAGCGGTTCACCGAAACCAAGTGTTTCGCGCAGCGTGCGATATTATGCTGGTGGTCTGTTGCATACGCTGTGAAATGGCATGTAGGTCAAAGATGAAAAAAGGGAAACAGTACGTACACAAGCTGCGCCAATAAACATGAGAGTCGTTGATCAGGATTTTTGTCGGCCGGCAACGAATTTGACCCTGACCGGCTCACCGGTCCAGAGACAAGTAGCGTATATTTCGTACTACTAGTATACTGAACACTAGAATTTGTGAGGACAGAGAAATTTAAATTCGTATTTACAAGCTTACTTATAACTAACTATTGAAATCAAGAGATATTCAGAGCTTTACATGTATGTAACTGCCTTTTTCTACTTCTGGCGAATGTTACTAACGGACTTAAACTTTACTACGCCTTTGAAAGATTTATTGTCACTTCTTGCATCTGTCAGATATCATGTCTTCTGTCTATCCATCAAATACGACAGGCTACAGCTGCTTTTCCCATTGGAGTCGGAAGAACTTTTGCACAAGGAGGCAAGAGATATGTATGGAGAAGCGTTTGTTCAAGAATTCAGCTGCATTTTCAGTCCATTTACTATCCGACCAGCACTGAAGGAGTTACATTAACACGAGAGAGCTCTCTTCGAATGAAAAGTAGAAGGTCTAACCCAGCCGCTCCATGGCTTTATTCGCTCCTATCTTCTTTTCAAGAGTGTCCTGTGGACTTGTCAACTGTTCCTGAATCACGCAGCTTGACGAGTTGAAAGTTCATACACATCAAGCAACTTGAAGATCCAAAATTTTCCAACACAACTGTAACCTCATGGTATTTCAGTCCCTCTACAACTTGGGAACATTGATTTGAGCCGAAGCACATGATACCTCAAGAGGCTCAAGCTCGAAGGATTAGTCCAGAAGACCTATGATAAACAAGCAAGAGGAAATGTGAGGATCACAAATGGGGAAAAACATAGAACAAGACTTCGCCAATCTGTCTCGTGAATACAGCGAGGCCATAGTACCAACTTCAAACACAGCGAAGCACAAGGAAAACGCAGACCCCTTGTCTGGTTTAGGAAGTCAAAGCTTTTGTGTTCGTTGATTGTTATCATAAAAGGAAACAATACCTCGTCTATCCCCAAATACTTTATTCTTCTGCGACGCCACACTATTAACCAGGACATAAAAGAAGGCGAAATGATGACAGAAAATTATACAATTCACCATACACACCTACCAACTCTCTAAAGCCAGCTCAAGCACACCTATCACGACAATGAACAAATATGCGAACATGAGGGTCGTCTGCCAATTGGGAAACAAATTCAGGAAGGTCAGCCAGTTTTCCTCGAATATTTCTCGAGAACATGATCCACTGATGTAAGACGTATCCAGGAACTTCAAAAAGATGAACACTTGGCATCTTTTGGTCGCCATATCTTGCGAACAGCTTTTCAAGATATTGATGGGGATTATAAGCTCTCCATAAAGTACAAGAGACCAGAAAGGGTTCACGGCGACAGCAAATCCAAGTTTGGATCGAGGTATTGCATGTCCATTGCTCAAGAGACAGTCGAGGGAGGAGGTGTGTATCGCAGAGTAATTGGGCTCTACGAGGGGGATGAAGCCATCAAGGAGAATCTCATAGTTAAAGCTGAATTCGGCGATCAGTTTACGGGAAAGCGAGAAGATGACAATATCAATGGATTGATGTTCCGCACAGCTACCTTCAAGATGTTCAAGGTGAGAACTTCTTTCCAAAATTCTGCTTTCGCTTAACGTCTTGGATAGAAAGAGGGCTTCGATGCTGCGAGTGGCATTAGTGAAGAGACGTTGGCCACTACCCCGGTTACACAACAGATTTCCGCTGTCTAGTCATACAACCTTTGCTGCTAACTTGTACTATCAAATCCGTTCTGTTTATATACGACTACGAAAAGAATCACGAACATTTTAACTCGTTGTGAGGGTCACAAATTCGATGTAAAGGAGAATTTCATTATTGAAAGCTGAATTCGGCGATCGGTTTACGGGAGACCGTGAAGCTGAAAAAGATAATGGTGGGCTATATTTCATTGCCTCCTGGAATATAAAACATGTGAGACGACGAAAAATGGCAAGGTATCGAGACTAGTCAATCTCATAGAAAGCGAGATCGAAAACCGTATAGACTGAGTTTCTATTGCAACCTCTTGAGGCAACGGAAGTTGTATCGGGCCAGAAAGACCTTGAGCCCGGCATTTCCGCGCATATTGGGAAAGGGTATTGCAGACGCTACGTCTATGTGCGTGATGTTAACCGAGGACGCGGTGAACGAGACACGAGTGCCTTCGACCAAAATTCAAGTCTGATTTTGATCCTTCAGGATATACATCCTCACAGACAAAAAAACAAAAACCTAGACCAAAAAAAAAAAGTCGCTTTAACCGTGCCAATACACCATTGTACATACTTACAATAACACATACATACAACTTATCCCCTCTCACCCTCACCTCAACTCGAGATCAATCATCCTTTTTCGGTCCCCCGCCCATCCTCTTTGGCGGCGGCCCAACCAGCGTAGGTCCGTTGCCATCTACATTCCCATTCGCACCAAATCCAGGCGTTGGCGGGAACACCGCATACCCAGGCGTGCTCGGCACGCCACCACTCGCACTCGGAGCAGATGCAGACACAGCAACAGACGGCGTGCGCGTATGCGTATGCCTCGACCCAGGCGCAGGCGTCCACGTCGCTGCAGGACGCATACCGTTGGCAGGAGCCGGACCAGGTCCAGGTCCGAACATGGATGGACTTTGGCTTTGGAACGCTCCACTTTGAGGTGTAGGGGGGATCGGGATGTTCGAGGGTGTAGGCGAGATGTTAAATGCGGGGGATGCCGATGTCGAGGGGGACAGCCCAGAAGCAGAAGCAGGGGTAGGGAACCCATTTAGAGTGGGCGTGCCGGTGTAGGATGCATTTGTATACGAAGGCGAGCGTGAGTGCGAGAGTGTGTCTCCTGCGCCCTCCAACACCCACCCTGTTCCCTGTCTGACCATCTTTCCCCTCGCGCGGAGCTCCGACCCGCCCCATTTCGCCCGTAAGCCCACTTTCACACCTGTAGCTTCAGCAGCGACTATGCCCGGTGCGGCATCCGCGCCAGATACGACTTCGACCGCGCGTGTGGTGATGCGAATCGCGTAGCCCATGCAGACGAAAATCCCGCCTATGACACCGACGCACCGAATGATGAGCTGGATTACAGAAGGCGTACGTTGGTGGATTGTTATGCTAAGGGGGTCGAGATCAAATTTGAAGAAAATTCCAGGAGTGCCGTGGTTGTGCTGCAGAACGCGAGTGTAGTGCGTTACGCTGTATTGATTCGTGTTGAGGGGTCGAGAGCGAGGGGCGATGTAGGTGGTAGGGACGACGTGCAGAAAATATTGGTATGCGATGAAAGCTAGAAAGAGGATCAGCTTTAAGGGCGGACAGAGGTGGGAGAAGACGTACGATCATGAGTAACTTCGTAAGAATAGTCCAAAGGCTGGACCATGTCAGGAAAATGAGGCCCAAAAGAAAATTCTTTGATGATATGGGAGAGATTCATTTCTGCGTTCGAGTAAGTTTCGATATGGTTTTCCAATGGGGAAAAAGGGTACTGACGACTATGATCAACATGCTCATAGCTCGCATATCCATGACCAAGGGTGGTTATGTGCAAATTAGCTAGCAAAAAATGAGACATCTAACAAGTAAACGGTCAGGAGGAGTTAATTACCGGTTACTCTTTTAACGACAAGCGTTCCCCATACTCTACACGCATCTCCAGAGCCTTCGTGCGTGTACGTCGGTTGGAACCCTGTCTTTGCTCGTCGTAACCAAGCAAAAAGGCCGCGTGATTTTTTTGACTGAGAAACGGCCTCTTGAACCGAAAGTGCCTTCGAATGGGAGGTGAATTTGTACGCTTGGTTCGTATCAAAAACAGCCTAGGTTGGCGCTGAATGACGAAGTAGGGTGTTGACACATGGATACGTACCCCATCCCTGCGCACTGTGCCCGTGAGCATGAGACGGTCTCCGACCGCGTCTCTTAGATCCACACTAAGATCTAGAATACGATCAGATACTTCTCCAGAACTATCAACAATTCTCTACTCACATTTACAAGGCATACCAATCACAATGTCGACATTGATACCCATATAAGACTGCTTATTATTATCGACGCTAAATTCCGTATCAGGCCAGCCCCAGATATACTCTGCAATATCATTGAGCATGAGCAACAATGCCAACAGCGCCACAAAGATAGTCATGAACCCGCGCGACTCTGAGCGCGACTTGTACGTCGAGGGGATCTTTGGAAACGCATCGAACTGGGCTAGGGGCGCTGGGACGACGGAGTCTAGTTTGTCCAGGATAGAAGTGTCAGAGTCTTCCGACGACATTGCTAGCCACCGTGAGGGTAAACGGATAGCCGGAAGCCAGAGGGAGAAGGAGAAGAGAGGACCCAGGTGGTAGAGCAGACTAAGAAGCAGAGAATTGCCTGGCCTGCCAGTTGAATCCTCGGCGTTACCACACACATACGTGTCCATTTGTATGTACTAATAAGTGCAAATACGGCCACGTGGCCAGTTACAAGCGCCACGTCCATTCTACATATGTATAAGCGCCACGTCCATTCCACATATGTATAAGTAACCCCAGAGATTGTCTACACGACGAACTTTAAATTGGCAATACAAAGACAGTGATGCCAAAA
>JABFYK010000345.1:0-13225 GCA_018849495.1 Termitomyces sp. T123_Mx157
TAGTTACGGATTGTATTGTCGTTTACACATGCTAATATACTTTGGATTCCCCTCTGCTAGCTGCGTGACTTAGATCCGCTGCCCTGGAGGTTGCCCTTACAGTGCTGGTGGAGGAGTCATGATGCAAGAGGAGGATCTGATGAAGCATCTGTCTGAGGCTCTAAGAGGGACCAAGATGTTTCTATATGTCATGCACTCTGTGTGCAAGTGCAGATGGAATTTCTGATTAGATTACAATCTTGAAATGACATGTGATGTAGTGAGACTAATCTAATTGGTAACTGTGAGCACAGTGTGAGACAACAAGGTCTTGTCAATGCCACACCTGCAGATATATATCTGAATGTGAACAATAGTAATAAAGAGGTGGCCATAATGTGATAATGTGAAAGCTGAAAGGGGTTGATGATTAGATCTTTGCCCAAATTAACCTTGAGCAATCTTCACCTTGCTTGAATTACCTTTTACAGTGGATTTTTATTTCCTGGTCATGTGACTTAGTCATGTGACTTATGGATTATAACATTGGACTCTGCATATGCATAAAACCTAATGTCATGTTTTCCATGGTACTTCCCATGATTTGTTTCTGTATATTCTCACTCTGGGCAGCAAGAATCCTTACTTGTTCTCTTTAGATTTTCCTCTGCTAATTATATAGTTAGTTTCTGCTGTGCAGCTACTGTTAATAGACTTTGAATTTCCCTTTGCCAGCTGTATGACTGAGCCATAGCCTCCAGAGGTCCTCCTTACAGTCAGGACCTTTTTCATCCATGTACCAGACCATTTTCCAGGAGCACAACCCATGGATACCCATAATGTAGTAACTAGTAGCCCACATACTCTTTAATGAGCTCATGCTCAAGTTTCATACATGTCTTTATGTTTGAACAGTGTTGAAGGAGCTTTGTGTTTCTATTGATAAAATCATGGACTATTATACAATGTTTTGTGCCTTACAAGGCATTGTCAAAGATATAGTGTGTTTGATTCTTCTCCACTTATGATTGTTCCTTGAAAGGGAATTCCAGCCTGCATAGTTGGTAGACACCAGCAGCAATGCATCTATTCTTCTATGCACACTCATGACTAGAAAACATGATTGTGGGCTTGCAGACCTGAAATGAAGAATCTGATGATAAAGAATCTGAAAATGAGAAACTCACCAGAAGGTATTCTTCCCATTCAATTCTTATTATGATCTTGATTGAGTGTATTAGATCTATATTTGGTTTCTGCACACTGTCTGCTAGAAAAACTGATCACCTCCTTGTCACCTCAAGCCTGTGAGAAAACACAGAAGAAAGCAAATGTAAACTCTTCACATGTAGTATATATGGAAGCAACATATGGTCCTCCATTATTTCACACTGTGGAGATCTCTCAAACCCATGACAGACTCAACTTTACCTTTATAATGCTGCAACTCTTGGTGAAGTGATTGCCTATTAAGAAGGATATAAAACCTACAATGCCTATCAAAGTCAATGGTGTTGCCTTACACTGGAACAAGACACTTTTCAAAGATGAGCTATAGTCAGATAGTGGAGCTATTTGATTGACTTTCTCTTGTCCAGGAAGCATGCCAATTATCCAGGAATAGTAATGCTTCCCTAGAAAAGTAAACTACTGCAATCAAAAAATAAAGGGAAGGCCAGAGTGCTTGGCAAGGTGGCCATGTATATAGATAATCTGGCAATGGAGGAGAGTGAGACATCTCATGGCAAACCCTCAACCTTAAAATCCAAACAAAAATCTGTTAATTTCTCATTGCCAATGACAATGAGGGGAGGCAGTGCACCAAAAAATAATAAGAAAGTGATCAAGGTGATTGAGACATTTCATTACCAATCTTGAACTTCAAACCCTGAAAAAAGCCACAGTTTACTGCAGAAGAGCACAAGGAAAAGGAAAGGAGGTTAAAATAATCTGGCATCTTGATTACCATGCTGTTTTCAAACTCCATTTATTTTGATTGATTACTACACTGAGAATACATGCATGTAGATGTAAGGGTATGGCAATAACTATCATATACCCATGAACATGTTTGAGCTAGCTGTTACAACCCATTCCTGGGCTTCCCTACCACACTCCCTGTTCTTTTCCAGCAGCCCCAATGTGTACCACCCTCCACTGAACTCCCCTCTTCCCCATCACCTCCAGCACACACCCTGGCAAACCCTGAGCCTCTCTGGCAAACTCCAGAGCTTTCCTCATAGACCCTACCATCTTTGACAACTACCCACAGGCCCCAGCACCCACTCTTTGACTTCTCCTAGGGCCCTATCACTGCCCAGGTACTCACTGTGGCCCCCATTGCCTTCCATTTCCACTTGTAGGCCACGCTAGAGGCCTGGACCACTCTGGTTCTTCCCCCACCATGTGTCACGACCCACTCCCTAGGCCCCGCACATGTTCCCAACCTGGCTCACTTCCCCAGAGTCTCCCCCAATGCCCTGTTGAATTCCCTAAGCCACCATCTACCCCCGTGGCAACCCCAGCTAACTCCAATGCTTCTCCAGCAAACCCTGATGGCCCTCTGACCAACTTTGACGACTTTTCCACAGCCACCAAGGCTTCCCCCAGCTCCCTGGACCCCCCCCCCAACTGTGTGAACCCCTCCCCACTAATTTCTGGCTCCGTTATATGTCACCAGTCCAGTCCCCTGGTTCCCTGACCCACTCCAGAGCATTACAATGACCTCAGGATGGCCTGCGCCCTTGACTGATCCCATCAAAACCTGACGTGGCCTGCTCCCTGATCATACCCAACACCCGTTGATCCAGTACAGCTCCACCCAAGTTCCACTGCCACACCCACTGTTCTGGAATGCTCCCCCTGACTCCAACCAACACTCATCCAGCCCTGTGCAGCTCTGCCAAGCTCTGCCGCTGCCCCCATTGTTTCTGGAGCTCTCCTGTAGTCAGTATATAAGTTGTAGAGTAACTCCTGTTACACTAGTCTTGATATTACCTACCTACCATTTGCTTGTGTTTCCTATGGTCGGATTGTCTCTGTCTTGTGTTTTGTGTCTCTGTCTTGTGTTTTGTGTCTCTGTGTTGTGTTTCCCTTACTCTCAGTCTCCCGGTCTTATCTTGTCTCTATCTCTATTGTCGTTCTTGTTATTGTTTCGTACTTCTGTATCAATCTATTTCCATTCTTGTCTCAGTCTCGTCTTGACCCATTTGCTCTGTCTTGTCTCGTCTCTGTCTGCTCTATCTTGTCTCAACTCCATTTTGCCCCGCCTTGTCTTATCAAGCTGTTTCTTTCATTGTGCCCAAGTCCTTTTCACCCTGATGCCCTTATGAACCCTGTGCTCATGATTACAACCCCCCAACATTCTTTAAACCAACTCCGGACCTCACTACCTGCTCAGTCCTGCACCCCATCAACTTCTATTGATCCCCCATCAAACTCTGGCTCTGCTTCCATTACTCACGTAGCCTCCACTTACCCTGCACCCACAATACTTGCTCCCAGACTTGTGCCTGACACCCTGTTAAGTCCGCCTCTTTCCCTGCAACTCCTCCCAGACTCCTCTGGACCACCCCAGACTTGTTCAGATCACTTTCCAGTGTTCATCCTCACAAGTCCCCTGCATTTAGAACCCCTTTGAGTGCCCAGGTATCTGTGTATGGGATCACATCCACCTAGTAAGGATTTGCCCAGTGCAGCTGAGCCCCCGTGGTCAGCAAACCTGACACCATGCCTTCCTCAATGACTTGCATCAATGCATCACTGTGACTGCCTGACACATCAGGACCAACAAACCACCACTCCACACAGCCTTGCCAAGCCCTGTACTTGACCCTGGAGGGTCCCAGAGGAGGGTTTCTGAGCAGTATTCAAGCTATAGGGTAATATGAGTTATAGTAGTCTTGATATCACCTATGTTTGTGTCTTTCTCTGCCTTATTGCTCCAAAATCCCTGTCTTATTTCTTTAATCTCAATCTCTACTCATTCTTGCCTCATCTTGCCTTGTTTTGTCTTGTCTTGTCTTGTCTTGTCTCTCTCTGTCTTCTTTCCCACTTCCAGCCTTGACTTCATCCCTGTAGTCAACCCTGGAGCCTTGTGTAGTCCCTGGACTAGTTGAAACCCCTTCAAATAGCCCCACTGTGTGACTGTCATCTGGCCCCATGCATTGAACCCCCCTTGGACTCATCTTTCTCCCTACAGTAGCCCCATACCTTTCCAGAGACCCTCAGACTTGCTTGGACCACTCTCCCAACTCTGTACTCCCCTTCCCTTGCATCTGGAGTCTGCTGGAGCCTTGGTTATACATGTAGAACAACATGTCTGCCTAATAAGGACTTGCCAGTGGACCTGAGCCCCCATGGTCAGTGGAACCTGACACTAGCAAGCAATGACTTAGGCAAAGGAAGAAACAGAAGGAACAAGACCATGTATATACAGATGAGCACTCTCCTGGAAAAATGACAGGAATGAGGACTAAAGGCAAAGAAGAATGAGAACCAAAGACAGAGAATACAGTGACAGAACAGGCAATACTTCATTTGCACAAATATTGGTTCAAAGATGACTTTGGACACTCTGGTAGAGCACTCTTGGCCAGAGATTTACAGACATGGACATGAAAGGGAGGAAGATGCTTGTGAATAAATGAAGCACAGACACCTCACTCTGATGGCAGATCCAAGTGTTGAAAAATTGCAGTGAAGGCTGAAGGGAAAGAATAAGGAGCTCTGCTATGTATAGTGGTCAACAAAGCACCAAGAATGTATCTTTGGACAGGTGGAAGCTGAGAAATACTGGAGTGGAGATATTCTCAAGAAAACACTGGCTGGCTGGCAAAGGCACTGAAGAGGTATAGCTCTTAGGTGCTGGGGCGGCCAAGTAGATCTTAGAAAATTGAGGGAAAAGCGCAAGGAATGACAATTCAATAAAAATAAAATAAAATAGAATAATTTGTCAGCAGGAACAAATTAGCGGAAAAAATTTAAGAGTCCCCTGTTGGGCATGGCTTGAGATGCCCAGGTCGATTCAACTGTCCCAGCCACAGATCAGCACTGTCCTCGTCCCGGAAGATCCTGCTCCCTGTTGTCTCCGTTCGCTCAGCACAACAATGAAAAGCTCGCGCCTCCATAAAATATACGTTCTCAGCAGTAATGGATTTTTTTTGCCAGGTTCATTTGGGTGACGAAGGCGGGGTAGATGACGATGGACATTGCTGAAATCGACCCAGATAGTTGGAACACGTTTTTTGTTCCTATTTGTTATCAATGGCTCTGCACATTGTGTGATCGATCGGAATGAGATCTTTCGGAATGAGATCTTAAATTGCCGAATGAGGCTGAATATCGTCTCGACAACTGCCTCTATCGATTGAGCTAAACTGCTTCGATACTCCACTCCTTGTGGTTGTAAGGTTTCTATGCATTCTAAGGCCCAGATGGTCATGATTCGAGTTATTCGACTCCTCATGCTAATCCCTTTTTGTTGTGGCCGATCTGTAAAAATGCAGGGCGAGTCTGGCTCGGCGCTGGCTTTGAAGTTCCTCCGTGTACCTGAATGTCCCTCCTCTTGCCTCCAAAGGCTCAAGGGTTTGCCAGGTCTGCCCTAGCCTGCCTTGGCAACAAGATCTTACTGGGAGTAGACCCCTTGTCTCCAAAGTTGAGATGTTCGACTTCTTTCTCTATTTTAGAAGTTGACTGTTACTAGTTGGTATAGAACTACCAATCGAGGCCGCCGATATCACTGAATCCACTCCAAGGACACAATCACCGGCCATGCCCTAATTATAGAAAGGATTGAACCTCAATCGGCCGCCCTCTTTCAGCGTGGGGCGATGGCCAGCGGCAAAGTATAAAATAAAAACAAAGATTGATCTAGTGGTCCCTCTTTAGTTTTCAAGATTGGTCCCTGGCTACTTTCTCCGACTTGGTTCCCCTTCATGTTGCTCTCAAAAAGTTGCTTCGTTGTTACCGTCCTCGCCGTCCTCGCATCCCCTGCAGTCTGCGGCCCTACGCAGACCAATGCGCAACGTATGGCGCGTGGACTTCCTCCCTTGCCCCCAAGGTTAAAATGGACTGTTCCCGGCAGAAGAAATAATGGACCACCGACACCTGCCGGGGGTATGTACTGCTTGACATGTCCTGTCACGAGCCTTATTTAATTCTTTCAAGGTTGGTATCCCAAGCCATCAACAAAGCCTCCTCTGCCACCGCCCTCCACTCCGTAAGGCCTCTGAAAATATTAACTCTCAGCCCCTGCTCCATGAACATACCATTGTTATAGATACTCGGGTTGTCTTGAGGTTCGCGATGATCGGGGCAACGCTCTCGGTCGCGTCAAGAACACAAATACTTCTTCCCCGATGTGAGCAATCCTTCTTCCAGCTTTTCGATAGGTCTGATGGTCTCTATCTTTTTGCAGAGGTGGCTTGAGCCTGTTGAAAGACGATGGTGATCTAAAAGTCAGCTTCAACGTACCTCAACCTAGCTTACCGTTTGACGTCCTGGCTACCGTAAGTAGTAGCTTGATGTTATTCTTGATGCACGCCTGATTGTGAAGCTTTTCATTAGAATCCTATATTCTCGGAGCCTTATTACATTGGTGCGGCTGGAACCCTGGATATCGATTGGTTGGATCCTACGAGCAAGAAGTAGGTGCCTTCGATTTCGATTTCTATCTTATGCCGATTATTTTTTATTTGAAGCACCCTTGCCTTCACAAACGTACAACAGAGTATGACTGCTTTGATATCAGATTTTGTATGGGATACTGATTTGAAAATAATCTTGACAGCCCCTGCAGGATCAATCTCCCTACTCTCCACTTTTGATTCGACACTTGTAGTACAATCTGCCATTTGGTCCTTCAATAGCGATTCCAGTCAACTTACAGGTGAGATCACTTGAAACACGTTTCTTTAATCATCTAACCCTAGGTCATGATACAGCACAATACATCAACCCTGATGGAAGTTCTCCTGCAACTGTCCTTGCATATGACAGTCATACCGTAAGTTGATGATGCGTATGATGCTTTCAACCATCTAGAACTTACAAACTACCGGTCATAGAACACCCTATTTTTTGTCGGAGACATTGATGCCTACAACACAGATAACAATAACCCTGCTTCGGCAGTCGTAAGTCTGAGCTTCCCTGAAGCCTAAGCAGATTGATGGACTTGATTGTCAGAACCTGTTCCTTGTCGGTGCCGACGATAACGATGATCCAGGGAATGATAACGGCAGTCAAGGGCAAGACAACAACGGCCAACATGGCAGCAATGGCCCAGAAGACAACGGCCAAGGACACGGGCACTGATAACCAAACGCTTAACTCTCTAGACTAATTGCGGGATTTGTTCCACGTTCTGACCTTTTCACGATCTTTCACCAAACCTTGAAATGCTCTACACTTTCCTTCCATTCATTCTATAAAATTTACATTATTGTGGGAGTGCTTACAATTGGACGCTGTAATTAGTATTGCACGAGATGATGTTGCATCGGCGATTTCAAGCCGAAATGACAATTAACTTAGACTAACTTCAGCACGTTCTGGACATTCGAATCAACCCCTTCTCTGTTAAGCACATTTCAGGTCTATCAAAATCTTGTGATCTTGCCTATGTAGCCGACAACGGCAAATGCATGATTTCAGATATCTTCTCTAGAGTAAGCATACGAAAGGAAGCCTGGATCGAACACATCGATTGACATCGGCCTTTATCCGCCCAATACTTAGCATATGCGAGGACAAGTATGTACTGTGGTTTATCAGAAGCCATGAGCGCTGTCTGATCAGAAAACCGATATCGGCCGAAGGAATTTCGGGGGCAGTATCTCGCTTGACATTTCGACACCATCTCATCACATGTTAATCTTATCTACACCCTTGCGCTTTGGCTTGACATGAAGTACACATCATTAAGTTACACATCATTGAGTGCCAACGTGTTGTGGCGCGAACCTGGCCGCAAGTTTCAAATCTACTGATATCACATCTCTCAATTTTGACATGTAAAATCTTTGGTTACAGTCTCCACATGCCTATCTCGAAACTCGAAGGTCACAGGTTGGGGAGATCGAGTCTTAGATCTAGATGGCCAAAGATGGATGGGGCTGAAGAAATATGCCCTAACTCAAGTGCTTTCCTAGATAAATCTAGCGGATGGTGTTGGAATGAAGCTAGTCAACGCTGTTGCCCATTCTACGGTTAAGCGCCCCTATGTTTGCAAATACGCTCTTTGGGACAGAGGAGACTCCACGCGCAAATGGTCGATTCGTAAAAACCTGTATTATTTACGATTCAGCTAGAGCACCTCGAAGTAAAAACACGTCACAGACCAACTCATCAAAGATAATTGCAGGAACCTTTTTTTCGCATAGGACAGAACTAGGGTGTATCTTAACAATCTGGTTTTCTTGGACTGAGTGCAAGAAGAGCCAGAGTCTATGATTGACGTACCGTCTGACCCATTGTTTGTTTGTATGAACCATCCGGTTGTAGAAAGGCAGAATTCTGAGCTAGACCAAACGCCAGACTTCGCATTACGGGATCATCTTTGTCTCCACAAGACACTTTCCAGTCAATCTTAAGCCGATCACATGTTTGTCTGAGCTGGTTTCTGATCTCTGCAGCCTCGAGGATGGTTCGCTCATTGATGAAATGCTTTCGGCACCAATCGCGTCGCACGACCTTGCTTGCATTTCCTGCTGCAATCTCTTCGTAAGCCCGCACAGCGTTGAGGATGGTGAGATGATCGCCTGCAGTATGGCGAAACTTGCACCGGGCTTCGGCTGCAAGCTCGCGCTGTTCCGTGATATCAATGAAGAGCTTTGAAGAGGCAGAAAGGATAGATATGATCTCCAAAACTTCTGAAGTACAGCCGTTCTCCTCGGCGGCAATGATCGAGCGAGCGTGCACAGGCTCAAGAGGGAAAAGAGCCATTTTGTGACCAAGAGGTGTCAAATCTCTCGTTGAATTGATTGCATCAAGCAGCCATAATGTTCGGAGGGCTGAAGCGACTGTATGCGCGTTAGCCTATAGAAAGGTAAAGAGGCAGATAGCTCACTGGACTCGACGTCAGGCGTGTCCATCAAATCGAGGGCTTCGAGATCCTGATCGAGACATTTGAGCTGAAGAATACTTGATGTCAAACTGCAACGCATGATTTCCGGCTCAGGGGCCAGTTCCATCTTATCGAAGGCGTCCTCTGTGTATAGTCTGAAACAGACACCCATTCCCTAAAAACCATCGTTGGAAAGAAATTTCGGGAAAATATGAGCTATGAATCACCTCACGTCCCGCACGACCAGCGCGCTGCATCGCAGATGATTTTGTTATTGCTTTTGTTAACAACGTGTCGAAGCCTAGGAGGAATCAATTTATCGTGCTATGCCCTTGTTCAAAAGCCATTACCTCCACCCGTCTTTTTCGCCAAGTATTGCTTTTCCTTGCACATGCCGGTATCAATAACATATTTCACCCCAGGGATTGTGATAGATGTTTCCGCAATATTGGTTGATAAAATACACTTTCTCGTGTTCAGCGGCGTCGGAACGAAGACCTTGGCATTTTGGCCGGGAGCTTGAGCGGCATACATGGGACATATGAGAACCTATGTTACAACGAGGCTGAAGATTTGATTTTAGGCCACGAGGAAAGTCAAGTACCTCCTTCTCATCCTTGGGCAGTTGGTTAGCGAAAAGTCGTATTGATTTTTCCAGGCTTTCTATGTCCTCCTGACCTATACCAGACGTTAGCATTCAGTTTGACTCAAAAATCGAGGACGCGCCTGGAAGAAATATCAAAACATCGCCTGCAGGTTGATCTATGTGGATTTGGAAGAACGCCCGCATAGCTGAGTCTACGTAATCCGTCTGGCCTTTAGAGGCATGATATATCTTGACCGGATGTTGTCGTCCTTTCACGTACAAAATCTTTGCGCTAGATCAACAGACTTAGCATTAAGAAGAACCGGGACAACGAATAGGCATACTTGTCAAAGAATCGACTGAACTTTTCTGCATCCAGAGTAGCACTCATGATCACGATTTTAAGTGGGTTTGATTTGTTTGCGTTCTCCTTCCCTTTGCGATTGCCTTCCAAACCATTCCTTTCCCTCTGTATTGTCTTAAGATTGGCGATGAGCAGGTCTGTTCGAAGTGTCCGTTCATGTGCTTCATCTACGATGACAACACTGTACTGGCTGAGCATTGGATCCGACAGGAGCTCTCGAATGATCATGCCGTCCGTCATGTATTTGACACGGGTTTCTCGACTAAAGCGTTCGTCAAACCGCACAGAGTAGCCCACCAGCTCTCCAACACGCGTGTTTTTCTCCGCCGCTACACGTTCCGCGAGAGATGTCGCGGCAACTCGTCGCGGTTGCGTGACTGCAATTTTGCCTTTGCCAGCAATTCCAGATTCAAGGAGATATTGTGGAACCTCTAGAGCTCAAAGGTCAGCTGAGAACGAGCAAACGCGTCAACTGAGATTACGAGTAGTTTTTCCAGATCCAGTCTCGCCGAGGAGGACCGTGACATCGTTTTTTCGTATCTCTTGTATCAGAGCATCTCTCCCTGTATAGATGTCGTGATTATGAACTAGTCGAGTTGGATTATTCGAACTGACCCTTCGCTATAGGCAGCTGACTTCGTTGTTCCTGCAGGTGTGCGGCGCCCTTAGGGTGACTGGGTCCTGGCGCGGAAGGATTATCGCCAGAGCCAAAGGAGTGGCGTAACTTTTGCTTCTTGAGATGGTGTGCATCCTGGGAGGGCTGAATGCCATTGGGTACGACATTGAGAGGAGTTTTTCTGGGCCTATCCTCGTCGCTCACATCGACCCAAGTGGGGGTAGAGCGAGTTTTTTTATGTTTCAGTTTTTCGTGAATTCGGAGGTACGCAGACTTTTTCTGCTTGTCGGTCAAAAGTATGACGGTGGACGAGGCTGACATCTGAACCGTAGCGACCCCCACGATGGTCGAAATCAAAAATTATGCTCATTTCCGAGATCACCTCGCACCACACTCCGGGCCGGTATTCTGGTAACGACCTAAATGGGCATAAGCACTTGGGTGCGGGGGAATAATATTTTGAGCCAAATTTTAAGAATATGATAAGAATTGTTAGATTTAATTTCAAGTTCTCTTTGAGTGTTCCTGATAAAACAATAGGAGGAGTATTCACAATTGGTATCTTGGAAGCCTGTGCAATAATATTCAAAGTAGATTAAATAAAGAAACTATAATACTTTTTAAGAGTTTCTTGAAATTTCTGTTGATTATTTGAGATCAGGCTATTGAACAAAGTCTTTTGATGTTTGGCAAGATACCTTTGTGAATGAAAGGGAAGAATATTTGACCATCCATATAAGATCTTTTGTCAAATGATTTCCCAATATAAAGTCTTTGTCAAATAAATCCCAAGTATTCTTCATTTGGAATTTATTTGACAAAGATCTTGAATGGCTAATTTAATACTTCTTCCCTCTTACTCACTAACATATCTTGTCAAAGGTTTAAATCTTCTTTGTATAGTCTGATCTTCAATATCAAACAAAAGCTTCTTGAAAAATATTATAACTTCTTTATTCAATTTTCATTCAAGATTATAACACAGATACTAAAATATATCATTTCATGATTCTTCTTTTATGGCTTCATCAGAAACACACAAAGAGAATTTTGAGTTTAGTTCAATCATTCTTATCATATTTTCAAAAGAAGAATTCTTTTGGTAGAAGCTGGAAAGAAGTCAGTATTATGAAAAGTAATAGTCGTGAGTGTGGAGAGTTCCTCAGTGTTGTGGCAACAATTGCAAACAGTGTTACTACAATAGATTGGGGTTTATCATGCTTAACAACAGGGAAGCCCGAACAAGGGGGACCTTGACCAAATACCACCATCTAAACCATTAAAAATGGTTGCCGCTACTGAGCCCTAGGGCCAGTACGCACTCTGCATCCCTCCAAAGGAGAAGCTGCCTGGCAAGCAGAAGTCAGCCCCCCCCAGAATATCCCTCTAAGAGAGACATCGCTCTCAAGGAGAAGAGCCCCGGAGGCTGCGCAACACAGGAGAGTCAGTACAAAGCCCACCAAGAGACACCAAACGAACTTTCACGGTGCCCCCCAAATGGAGCTGGACATAGGCAGGGCCAAAACTACCCCCCCACACCAATAAGTGGACCCGAAAACAAGGCTCAGGGTAAATGCAAGGTAACCAGATGAATGCCCGCAACTACATGGCTGATTTTGAAAATAAAGAAACAAGGAAAACTGACGTGGCACACTTGTTTCTTTTCCATGACCCAGGCAGACGACCACTGGAAAAGAACCCAGTCGTCAAGCCCGGAGAAACAAATCGGGGTAAGAAGCCACGATAGAAAGCGCAGACACACCACTACTCCCCGGCAGGAGCAAGAAACAGAGGACCGAGAGGAAGGAGAAATTAGCCCGGCCCCACTCTTAGTGCTGCCTCCTCAAAACTTTGCTCGTTTAACTATCTCAACGGAAACTATGCAGGACATGGACCTGGACGAAGAGGATACTCTAATTGAACCCCAAGACCTATCTTTGCTATCCCCCTCCGGGCAGTTTAGGGCCTCCCTGTTCCCACAAAGGCCCAACACACCCTCCCAGGGAGGTAGAAGTGACCCTCCGTGGATAATTAGACGCTTGGTCAGATCACATATAGTATCTCAATTAACCTAGCTGACCCCTCAGGGAAACCAGATTAACAAAACGAGCACCCCCCACAACTGCCGAAAAGCCTAGCTCGTACTCCAACACCCGTGGGGGGTTTTCCAGATGTCCACCTCTCCACGCTACCCTGGTTCAACCTGCTCCCAGAACAAAGGAATTTTTTCAAATCATATCAGGGCCCCAAGCTCTGGGTCAGAGAATGGCAGGGCAGCAATGCAGCAGATCTGATGACTGCGAGCAAGAAACTGAAGGAACTCATACGAGGCATGACCAGCAAGAGGGCAAAACTTTCGACCCCACAGCAGGAAAAAGAATTAGTATCTAAGAGGCACTTCGACCGTCACAAGCCCCCATACCACTTCCTGGTCTCGGGCATCTCCGAGAGAGCGTACGAGATCATAATAGCGAACCCCATCATATCAACCCTGGGCACCTCAGCTTTCTTCCTACCCTACAACCCCCCCACCCCTGTTTTCTTATGTTCTATTGAAGGATTCACCCTCGGGATCAGAACAAAGGATGCCATCAACAAATCTGAGGACATTGC
>JABFYK010000347.1:0-13144 GCA_018849495.1 Termitomyces sp. T123_Mx157
CCATGAGCATGCTGCCATGCATGCTTGTCATGCAGGGCATCTCCCTTTTGCTGATCTTGACCTCCTGAATCCCCCCCCTCTGGCATTTCCTCATAGAGAGGCCCTCTACAAGGATGTCAGGGGCATTGGGTGTGAGCCTCAGGAGGAAGATGGATGTAGAGGGGATTTTGTGGGCTCCCCAGACCCCGAGTCTCCAGACAAGACCATTGAGGTAGGTGATAGGATCTATGCTACAATGCTCTGCCCTCCCCCTACAATAGCAGAGATTAGAGCTAGTCAGACAACCTCTCAGCAACTAGCCAAGGCATTTGCAGCTAACTCTCAGCCCAAACCCTCTCACAGCATAGTTCCCTGTCACCTATCCAGCTTTGATGATGTCTTCTCCAAGGCATTGTTCAACTCACTCCCAGAGCACAAGCAATGGGACCATGCGATCAGACTGATACCAAATGCAGAACCTTCCAGTTGCAAAGTCTATCTGCTTGCACCTTGTGAGCAGGATGAAATGGATGTGTTCCTGCAGGAGAACCTTAGCTTGGGCAAAATACAACCCTCAAAGTCTCCTATGGCCTCCCCAGTCTTCTTCATTAAGAAGAAGGATGGGTCTCTTTGTCTGGTTCAGGATTATTGGGTCCTGAATGTGATGACAGTGAAGAACCGCTACCCCCTGCCACTCATCTCCAAACTGGTCAACAACCTTTGAGGTGCACAATACTTCACTAAGTTGGATGTCCGTTGGGGCTACAACAATGTACACATCAAGGAAGGAGATGAGTGGAAGGTGGTGTTCCAAACCAATTGCAGACTCTTCGAACCTCTGGTAATGTTCTTTGGCCTCACCAATAGCCCTGCTACCTTCCAGACAATGATGAATGACATCTTCCATGATCTCATTGTGGAGGGTGTTGTTTGTGTGTACCTCAATGATATCCTCATCTACATAGAGACCATGGAGAAGCACCATCGGGTCATGCACGTCGTCTTGGAGCACCTCTGCCAACACCAGCTGTATCTCAAGCCTGAGAAGTGTGAGTTTGAACAGACCAAGGTTGAGTATCTAGGGCTTATCATCTCTCATGGAATGGTGGAGATGGACCCCATCAAGGTGGCAGGTGTTGCGGAGTGGCTGGCACCAAGGAACAAGAAGGAAGTCCAGGCCTTTCTTGGGTTTGTCAACTTCTACCAGAGGTTCATCCAGGACTTCTCTCACCATGCCTGCCCTCTCTTTGACCTCACTAGCAAGGACATGGCATGGCAGTGGAAGTCCAAGCAGCAAGTTGCCTTTGACACCCTCAAGGAAGCAGTGACCTCCAAGCCAGTCCTCCTATTCCCTGACGATGACTCTCCCTTCCATGTTGAAGCAGATAGCTCCGACTTTGCAATGGGAGCTGTTCTCTCCCAGCAGTCCAAAAAGGATGGCAAGTGGCATCCAGTAGCCTTCTATTCCAAAAGCCTTAATGCAGTAGAACGGAACTACAAGATCCACAACAAAGAGATGCTTGCCATCATTTGGTCCTTTGAGGAGTGGTGGCATTTCCTCAAGGGCACATGGCACAAGTTCAATGTCTGGACAGACCACAAAAACTTGGAGTACTTCCGCACAGCCAAGAAGCTCAATTGGCATCAGGCTCAATGGTCCTTGTATCTGGCTAACTTCAACTTCTCACTGCACCACAAACCAGGACAGAGCATGAGCAAGCCAGATGCATTGTCCAGGCAAGCCAACCACAGCACTGGGGCAGGCAATAATGACAACATCGTCCTCCTCAAACTTGAACTCTTTGCCATCCATGCTCTCAAAGGAATTGTAGCCCAAGGTGACAAGGCAGACATCCTCAAGGACATCCAACAAGGGAATTGAGAGGGTGTGCAAGAGGATGTGGTGGCCCGGGCTGCTCAGGCTCTTCATGCACAATGAGCCAGTGGGGTCAAGTCAGTACACACTGACAAGTGGGGCCTTCAGGATGGACCTCTGACCTTCCAGGGACACATCTATGTTCCCAACATCCCAGAACTCCATTGTTGCATTGTAGAGCAACACCATGACTTGTGCATAGCAGGACACCCTAGCAGGTGGAAGACTCTGGAGCTGGTATCACAGAACTACTGGTGGCCACAGATATCCCAGTATATGGGCACGTACACTAGGACCTGTGACCTCTGCCTCTGCACCAAACCTCATCGCTAGTCATCCATGGGTCAGCTCCATCCTCTTCCCATTCCAGCTGCCCACTGGAGTGTGGCCTCAGCTGACTTCATTGTGGAGCTCCCAGATGCACATGGGTACAATGCTGTGATGGTGGTAGTGGACCTGTATGGTAAATGCACCCACTTCATTCCTACTCACACTACCTGTTCAGCAATGGGGATGGCCAACCTGTATCAGAAGAACGTCTGGAAACTCCACAGCCTGTTAGAGGGGTATGTCTTGGATTGAGGCTCTCAATTTGTTGCAGAGTTCACCTGGGAGCTGTACTGCTTGCTGGGAGTAAAGCTCCACATGACCACAGCCTACCACCCCCAGTCAGATGGTCAAACGGAGTGTGTCAACCAGGAGCTAGAGCAGTACCTTTGCCTCTTCTGCAATGAGAGGCAGGACAACTGGGATGAGCTCCTCCCCAATGCGGAGTTCCAGTACAACAACCACATTCACTCCTCTATGCAGATGATGCCCTTCTTCCTGGACACTGGTTGGCATCCTCACATGGGTTTTGAACCTTGGGCACACCCCTCAGGAAACAACTCAGTAAACAAATTTGTGGACAGGATGAGGAAGGCGCAGGAGGAGGCAAAGGTGGCGTTGGTGAAGGCAAAGGAGGACATGGCATGGTACTATGATAGGCAGCGGACACCTGCACCAACATATAAGCCAGGAGATTGTGTATATCTGGACAGCTCAAACATCAAGACCACAAGGCCATTGCAGAAGCTGTCTCATCATCATCTGGGACCCTTTGTTGTGGAGAAGAAGGTTGGGCCATTGGCATACCAACTCAAGCTCCCTGCAGACCTGTGTCAACTGCACCCAGTCTTCAATGTGGTCAAGCTGTTCCCAGCTTCTCCAGACTCCATCCCAGGCCATCACTCAAAGGCACCACCACCGCCAATCCTAGTGAACAAAGAGGAGAAGTATAAGGTTGAGGAAATTTTGGACAGTAGGATGTTCCGTGGAAAGTTGCAGTTCAAGGTGATGTGGAAGGGGTATAGCATTGAAGACATCTCTTGGGAACCACAGGCCAACATATGTGCACCAGCCTTGGTTCAAGACTTTTACTGCAAGCACTCCAATGCTCCAAAGACAATCCGAGGCATCTACCCCATCTCGGCAATTGATCAGGCAGTCCACAATTTCTTCTATCCCATACATCAAGACACTGCATGCTAGAGGGGGGGTAATGTCAGGAGACTGCTCATACCAGACCCCCTGATTGTTTCCTTTATTCTGGACCTGCCTTTCAACTTTGTCCTCCCATCTTCTGGTCACAAGCACTTTCAACCAAGGGCTATCCGTTGGTCATATTTGTAGGAGGCTGCATGTGGTGAGTCTGGAGATCGAGGTGGATTAAGATGATTGGTTGGATTCTGGAGTTAGTGGGTTTGGAGTTGTTAGTCTCAGAAGCTCTAGAGTCAATTTTCCAAACACTGGCATTGGGGATCCTCAGACTTGCTCTCTTTGGATCTCCCTCTGCCAGGTGAGTATCTAGCACTCTAGAACTTCTTGTAGATGCTCATTAGACTTTGGATCTCCCTCTGCCAGTTGTGTGAGTCAGCCACAGCCTCCAGAGGTTGCCCTTATGGGTACAATCAAGGGGCAGGTCACAGTGGTATTCTGATGGGATCAGTTGTAGATGCAGGCCACTTTGGGGTCATTGTGGTGCTCTGGAGTAGGTTGGGTAAGCCAGAGAAACAAATTGGTAACATGCACTGGAGTCAGAAGCAGTTGAGAGTGTTCCAGGGATTCAGAAGAGTCAGGGGAAGCAATGACAGCTGCAAAGAAGGTGTCAGAGTTGGCCAGGAGGCCATTGGGGTTTGCCGGAGAAGCATCAGAGTTACCCAGGGTGGCTGTGGAGGGTATTCAATGGTTGGAGGTTTGACAATGTATTTAAGAAGGGGCTTCAGAGAAGCAAGTGGACTGGGAATGATGTTGGGACAAAGGGAGTGGGTCGTGACAATGATATAAGGGGATGGTCTCCTTAGGACTGTTTGACTCTATTCTAGGCTTAGTCCAAGGATGATCCACCATTCTAGCTCATCTGATATACCACCTGTCATTCCCTACACCCTTCTGTCCCTATTAGTCACCGTCTATGAATCACATGCTTGAACCTTACTCAGTAGAGATTAATTGTTAGCCCAGCTTCTATATATACCACTGACAGATAAAATAGTTATGTTAGTCATCATTTCTAGTGATGTAGTATATAGGATGATCTGCAGGCTAAAATCTCCTTAGACCAAACAATAGCAGTGTTCATCAGGTCTATCTATTGAACCAACTGTAAGCTCTCTAATGTTGCCTCCCTCTTCTCTCTGCCTTTGCTTTGACCCTTGCCTAACCTTAGCCTATAGTATTTCTTGCTAGACTCTTGCTAGTCTCTTGGCAATTGATGTTGTGAAATAGGATTATCCTACAGTGTTGAGCATTTCCTTACAAGCTTGGAATTCTCCAGGGAGCCTTAGGCCTACAAACATTTGATAGCTTGAGGCTTAATCATTTGTATTATGTTTTCAGTTGAGCCTTGTTTGAAAGTTTGGCCTGGTCACTCTTTGAAATTAAATCAATAGTAATCTACATTTGCCAGAGTAAACTCAGTGGAAACTAGCCCCAAATACTTGTGAAGATAAGGGTGTGCTAAGATTGAAAGGATCTGCTCAATAAAGCCAAACTTGGATTTTGCATCAGTGTGCTTCTGGAAGCCATGAAAGAAGTATCATGAATTGATTTACAATGGTATTTCTATAAGGGCAACCTCTAGAGGCTGTGGCTGAGTCACACAATTCAGAGGGAGATCCAAAGTTTGTTGAATACTGTACAGGGTCTATGGACATAACTACTCACCTGGCAGAGGGACATTCAAGAGAACCAAGTCTAAGGAGCTCCCTGGCCAGGTGTGATGCTTCATGAGAACTTTTAACCCTAACCCAAAGGTGAAAACTCCATAACTCCAGAGATTGAACCAAAAATGGAAATCCATTGTAAATGGCCTTGATCTCCAAACTCACAGCACATGACCACAAAAAAATGTAAACAAATAATAGCCCTTGGCTGAAAGTACTTGTTATGAGAAGATAGGAGGACAAAGATAAAAGGCAAGTCCAGAATAAAGGAAACAATGAAAGAGGCAGATATGAACAGTCCTCTGACATCACCCTCCTCTAGTGTGTGGTGTCTTGAAATACTGGGTAGAAAAAGTTGTGGATTGTCCAATCAACTGCTGAGATAGGGTAGATGCCTTGAATTGCCTTTAGTGCATTGGAGTGCCTGCAATAAGAGTCCCAAACCAAAGTTGGTGTATGTACATTGGCCTGTGGTTCCCAAGAGATGTCCTTAATGCCATCTCCCTTCCACTTCACCTTGAACTGTAGCTTTCCTCAGAACATCCTGCTATCCAGAATTTCCTCCCCCTTGTACTCCTCATCATTCACTAGGATTGGGAGTGGTGGTGCATTAGAGTGGCAGCCAGAGATAAAAAACTGGGAAATCATTAAGGAGGCTTGTGTTAATGTCCACCTGAGCTCTCTGTTCACTGGACAGACTGACTTGCTATTCCCACACAGTGAGAGGTGTAGGCTTGCCAAAACTTATATAGAGACTCTGGTCTCCAATAGCAATCTCCTGCCAACTGCAGAGGCTGCAGATGGTGGCCATTGGGGGACTGATGGGTCCATGGTCACCTTATCTGCTGGCATCCTGGATAACAAATCAGTCACAGCAGCAGTAATGGGTCAGAGGGTGGTTATACTAAAGCTAAGTGGTTGGGACATCTCCATTTTGCATGGTGAACTGATGGGCCTCATTGTCATGACTCGCTCCCAAACCCCAACCTCATTCCCAGCCCACTGATGCCCCCAGAGTCCCTCTCCCAATACCTTATCAAACCCCCAACTGTTTAATACCCTCCATGGCCACTCCGGATAACTCCAACACTTCTCTGGCAAACCCTGATGGCCCCCAGGCCAACTTTGACACCTTCTCTGCAGCTGCCAGTGCCTCCCCTGATTCTCCTGAATCCATGAAATCCCTCAATCTGCCCCAGCTCCAGCACATGTCACCTGGTCATTTCCCTAATTTAACTGACCCTCTCCAGAGCACCCCAATGACCCCGGGGTGGCCTACGCCCCCCACTGATCCCATCATAACACCACCATGGCCTGCCCCTTCATCATACCCAACACCTGTTGACTCCGCGCAGCTCCCTCAAACCCCACCACCCTATCCACCCCCTTCTAGAATGTTCCAGTAGTCAGTATATAAGTCAGTAACCCCCACGTATCCTAGTCTTGATATTGCATTAACTGGTTACTTGTGTCTCGTGTTTCCCTTCTATCTGTTCCTACTTTCTGTCTCAAATCTATCTTTTTCCTCTGCTTTGTCTTGTCTCGCCTCCGTCTTGCCTCAACTGTGCATGCCTCCTTTGTTTCTCTAAGTCCTGTACATATCTGACATCAGTACAAACTCCGCACATGCGCTACAAACTCTGAACATTCTTACAACCCCCCTGGACCTTGCCCCTGCTCAGCCCCAAAACTCCTCAAGTCTTGATTGATCTCCCCTCAGACTCCAGCTCTGCTCCCACCACTCCTGAAGCCTCTGTCCACCTGCACTCCATAATGCACTAACAAACTTGTTCCCTACACCCGCCCAAGTTCAGACATCTCACGTACTTGGTCTTAGACCCTCCTGGACCACCCCAGACTTGCTCGGACCACTCCCCATAAGCTCTCCTTGCAGGTTCCACTCAGTCTGCACCCTTCCAGAGCACTAGGTTTTAAGTGCAGGACATCGAGTCCACCTAGTAAGGATTTGCCCAGTGCAGCTGAGCCCCCAAGTCAGCAGAACCTGACAGTCATCACAGGCTTAATCATTTCATGATCTGCTCAACCCAGTGGAATTATCTACTCCAACCACTTAAACTCTATCTGCCTGATTAATGATCATCTGTCAAAGATAGATCTGGATCCAAAACTTTGTCATATAAATACTTGGTCCTACTACTGTTAGCTGTTATCCCTGCTTGATTGTCATCCTAGGCCTATCTGTTACACCAAAGGTCATGTGATGGACATTTTGCTCCCTACCTCAAACAAATTCTGCTACTCCTTACTCACCCATTCCTACCTTCTTCATGGACACATATGCACTGCATTTGCCCCATCACGGTTGGATTGAGAGCAATACATGCAACTTTATAAATAGTGTATACTCTCAGCTGATAGCAACCCATCTCAAACATTCATCTGGCCTACAACTTTGTTGACTAAACTATGACCAAAATACCCCTCCTAAATTCCCCTATCTAAAGGCTATATCTTGCTACTCCACAGTCGTGCAACTTTATACCCATGCATTCTAGAGGCAAGTTAAATACTAGCCTATGTCAGTTGGAATGTGCATCTGCTCCAGAAAATGACCATCATGTATTCATTGAATGTCCTCATTTGCCAAGATGAGGAGGGAAGCCTCACTTGAAGTAGTTTGTACAATGCAGGAGAGATGCTTGGACATAGTGGTTAAAGGGATAATCCATCCTGACATCGCTTGCAGGCTTATTCTTACAGCTGAGTGTTTCTTCATTGATGAAGGATCTTGACCACTACACTTCTCAGCTTACTATCTAGGCTGGGTACCTGATGTTTACACCTCGTGAAAATGCCAGGCACAGACTCAACCTGCCCACTATCCCTTTCCCACAAAAGGCTAGCCTCTTAACTAGCATCGACATGGCACATATTGGCAATTTGCCTAGCCAGATGCATATGGGGACATGTCCAGCATCTGGCAGCTCACAATTCCATTCTTTGATCATTTCCTTTCCCTTCTATTTTGTCTCTTTTGGCATTCCAGCACATTTCTGTATATTTCTATGGCAGTAGTGGCAAGCTTTCCCCACTGGAGTTTTAATGCTACCCCACTTGCACCTTGATATAGTCTTTCATGCTGCCTTTTTCATACATATTATTACTAGGTCTACCATGGCATTCATCTCTGAACTGTCCTTAGCTATTATTTAGTGGAGGTAGATAACCAAAATTGTAACATTGTAACAATGCATTCAATTTCCTCACAGATTTGTCAATGAGCATCATAATCAAACAAATAGACTGGGCTTTCTTGACACATGTGAGAACAATGGGGTCTTGTCCTTGGGGTACCAATTGAATATAGGCTTCAGCTGGATCAACAGAAGTAACCAGCACTAGATCATCTGAGATACCCTGGGCAGTGCTGACATTTGGAAATAGATTGAAGGTGGTGTCATCATAGGCAAAGGTTGGCAGGATTTCCTCAATGGATGTGTTGTTTTCTGATGGTTTGTCTGCCATGGCAACATTGGTGGCTAAGTTGCACTTGGGGGTAACAGCATTTTGAAACTGCTTATGAATGTCTGAAGAAAGGAAACACATTTCACAACCAATACTGTAACCTTGGTTTGAAGTATCCAATCAAAAACTGCCTTGGTCTGTTCAATGTTATAAATCAGGAGCATTATCCTGTAAACACCATCCTGGCACCTAGTGATTACATTGTTGGGTGGCAAGGGCTTGGGTGGGGGTAAGGTCAGAGTTGTTGGAATGGGGAGGTTGGAGATGGGTGCTAAGGGGTGGCCATACAGGTTGACCAGAGCAGTAGTCATTAGCCAGTAGTTTGTATAATGATAAAACTATATGAAAAGGTTATATGTAAAGTTCTACAGAGTAATTGTAAGACCTGTAAATCAGAAGGGAAAGGAATATCTTACCTGGAGAGCAATTGTAAGACCACAAGTCCCTAAGAGGGGGATATGTTTCAATTCTACTCTAGAGAATGTAGTCACATGAAAACCCTACTTAGTGCACAACTGTTGTCTCCTGAGAAAGCATATGGAAGTGACCACTTAAGATCTCAAATTTTCAAACTTAGGCAAAACCTAGGACAATTTTAGACACTGCTGACAGCCAATAATGTTTTGTGAGGAAATACTGAAAAAGAAACCTGTTATGTCATTTCCAAACATTTCCAATGGAAAAAGGCTGTAAACAATGGAAGAAGCCTTTTTTTAAAGAAACATTTTGTCAAAGAAATTGTATGACAGGTTTTCTTTTCCATTTTTTCAATGGAATTAGGTTCAAGTGCCAGCAGTGAGAAAACCTTGGGTAGAGTTACAGTAGTAAGTCCTCAGTTACTTCATATAGATGTGGTTGACTAATTATATTACTTGTAGAGTTACAGTAGTAAGTCTACAGAGTAAAGTAAGTCAATATGTACATAAGATTAAGTAGATTGACTTGCTCTTAGTCACTTTGTATAGATGTGGTTGACTGAGAGTCTACAATATGTGTGTCTAGATTATCTAGGTGAAAATAATTAAGGTTTGGAGGTAAAGTTCAACAAATACTGATTGTGTTCCTCTTTGGGTGGTCCAAAGAAGGAAGCTTTGTATAAGTCATTTCTCAACACTCTCTCTGACTTGTACAATTGTTGTAGTTCTTCAGACCCATGAGGCCTACCAGGTAATTGTATACAGCACATGGGAGGGGTTTAGTACAAATATCGGCAAGGTTTTTGGCAGACAGGATGTGAATAACTTTGATATTGCCTTCTGCAACATGCTCCTGGATATAATGGTGTTGAATGTTAATATGCTTAGTATGAGCATGCTCTTGGGTTGATTTTTCTAAGGAGGTGGAGGAGTCATTATCTACCCAAAGTGTGGCTGGTCACAGTTGCTCAAGGTTGATTTCAGAGAGGAAGTTGTACATCTACAAGGCCTGTTGCAATCCTCTAGTCATAGCAATATATTTGGCTTTGGTTGTTGACAGTGCAACAATCTGTTGGCATTTTGAGCTTCAAGACACCAGCCCTCCTGCCATCAGGAAGATATACCTGGAGGTCAACCTCCTCATGTCAAGATCTCCTCCATAATCTGCATCAACATACTCTAGAGGCTTTGTCATCCCTCCCAGATCCTGGGAATATATGATCTGATAACTCAAGGTCCCTTTTACATAGGTGAGGACATGGAGTAGTGCCTTCCAGTGTGGCAGGCTGGTGTTTGATTGGAAACAGGCAAGTAGTATCACTGCAAAAGATAGATTGGGTCTCATGGCAGCCTGAGCCCACATGAGTGCTCTGAGCAACTTGTGCTATGGTTTATCTGCCATGAATGATTTTCCAGCTTTGCTTTTGGGAGACATGCCATTTGTAAGTACAATACCTGATGGTAGTGGGGTGTGCCAAGGGTTGCAATTTACCATGTTAAATCTTTCAAGGATGTGAATGAAGTATGCCTTTTGTGACAAGGTAATGGTGCTTGTTTGGAGATTTCAAGTAATAGCCATTCTGAGGATAAATGATGGTTGTCCAAGGTTTTTTACTTTGTATATCTGTGCAAGTTCTCTCTTGGCTTGCTCTGCTCCAGTTTTTGTTGAGGACAGACTGAAGGTATTGTCATTAAACATGTTTGTAATTGTAGCTTCCTGTCTGACCATTCTCACATGTACACATGGGTCTGTCCATGATTGTTTGTAGCAAGGTCTCTGTAGACTCCATTAAGTGTCCAGTATCAATTGAAACCACCTTGCATGAGTTCATAAATGGTTTTCCTGAGTCTGGCTAACTTCCCCTCCCTTTCCAGAAAACTAGGTGGTAACTTCATGTAAACTTCATGCTTGGGAATGCTATTTAGATAAGTAGAGACTCCGAGCCGTTATCCGTTGCTTCTCTGCCAGGATTCAGCATTCTGGAGTTCTATGTCTCAGCTTGCCAACCCAGACACACCCTCAGGGGCCCTGGCCCTGCAGGACAAAGCCTGGACTTGCCTGCTTCACCTGGAAACCCAGGTGCAACTAACGCAATCATCTCTCACCCACTACATGACCAAACTCTCTACCCTCTGTCAGACCACAGATCTCATCTCCCAATCCCTCCAGGCGCTGCTAGAACACCTAAGCCCTCACTCTGACCCTCCGGCGGTGGTAGAGTCAGCTCTGCCCACTGCAGCACCTGCTCTGGAAGCTCCAGTGACCCTACAGCCATGGATCCCTCACCCGGCCTTGCCTGATGCATACGATGGCACTTGCTCTGGCAGGGAGCAATTCCTGCAGTCCTGCCTCACCTACATCCACCTCAGCAGGGATGTGTTTGACTCCAATGCACTGAAAATAGCCTGGGTGCTGTTGTACATGAAGACTGGATGCACATCCACTTACGCGCTACGAGTGTTCCACCACTCCAGAGGTGTGGGGAGCTTTCCAAACTGGGCAGCCTTCAAGAAGGACTTTTGCATGGACTTTTTCCCACTGCTTGCACCCTGCCCTGGTGGAGCGCATCAACAACCTAGCCAAGGGCTGCCCCAACAATGAAAGGATTGCGTTGTGGTACAAGGTGGCCTGGGACCAATGGCAACTCATGGAGATCTGGAGGGAGCTCTGACACCCCCATTCCACGCTGCGCCCCGCACCAGTCAGCCACTTCTGCCACCATGCTGGGCCTACTCCCCCAGTGCCAGCCATCTCTGCAGTGCATTCCTTGCCCCTGGGGATCCCCATGGACATGGATGCGGCCCGACAACTCTGAGTGGCCCCGCTGTTGTGCTGGAGATGCAAGAAACCCAGGCACTTCACACGGCACTGTCCCCTGGGGCTGGAGGTATGCTACCTCTCCATGGCAGAGCAGGAGGAACTTCTCCTTCAGCTCCTGGCTGCAAAGGACACCACCGGAGCTCCATTGCTAGACGAGCCCATGCCAGAGCTCGGAGGAAGCCAATGGGTGCTCCTCACCTCCAGAGTTAGAGGGGGATTGTCATGATCCACTCCCAAACTCAAACCCCATTACCAGCTCCACCCATGCCCCAGAATCCCCTCCCCAATACCTTACCAGTTCCCTGACCATCAAACACCCTCCATAGCCACCCCGGATAAATCTGACGCTTTTCCGGCAAACTCCAATGGCTCCCAGCACAACTTTGACATCTTCTCTGCAGCCATCAGTGCTCCCCCTGATCCCCCTGGATCCCTGAAACCCTTCCCACCCCCTTGGGCCCCAACATACAACACCCATTCATTTACCTGATTCACCCATCTATTCTGGAGCACCCCAATGACCCCGGAGTGGCCCGTGCCCCCATTGAACTCATCAGGATATCATCGCAACCCGCTCCTTGATCATACCCAACACCCAATGGCTCTGCTCAGCTCCGCCAGACCCTGCTGCTGTATCCACCCCTCCCCGGAGTGTTCCAGTAGTCAAGCCATAGGGTAGATTCTGGTACCCTAGTCTTGATATTACATTTACTGGTTACTTGTGTCTCGTATTTCTCTTCTCTCTGTTTCTACTTTCTGTCTTGAATTCTATCTCTTTACTCTGCTTTGTCTCGTCTTGCCTCCGTCTTATCTCAACTGTGCATATTTTTTTTCCTTTTTCTAAGTCCTGTACATATCTGACATCAGTATGAACTCCGCACACCATGCCACGACCCCCAAACATTCTTACGACCCTCCAGACCTTGCCCCCTGCTCAGTCCCAAAACTCTACCCTTCTTGATTGATCCTCCATCAGACTTTGGCTCTGATCCTGCCACTCCCAAAGCCTCTGTCTACCCGCATTCTGTAACGCCCCGACGAACTTGTCCCCTAAATCCACCCAAGTTCAGACATCCCCCGCACTTGGTCTTAGACCCTCCTGGACCACCCCGGACTTGCTTGGACCGCTCCCTGTAAGCTCCCCTCACAAGTTTCACCAAGCCTGCACCCTCCCAGAGCACTAGGTTATAAGTGCAGGACACCGAGTCTGTCAGGGGACTTCCATTTTCCAACCTCCGGGACTGGTTACAGCACCTCCACAGCTCCTCTGGCACTTCCGCAGCTCGCCCCAGGGCCGCAGAGATCTCCAGAGCACTGCGGAGTTCTCTGTATTACCTCAGCAACCATTGCTCTAGGGTTAGGA
>JABFYK010000349.1:0-13084 GCA_018849495.1 Termitomyces sp. T123_Mx157
TTTATTTTTGAAGTCAGCTGTGTGGTTGTGGGCATTTATCTAGTCACCTTGCATTTACTCTGGGCCTCGTTTTCAAGTCCACTTATTGGTGTGGGGGGTAGTTTTGGCCCTGCCTATGTCCAGCTCCATTTGGGGGGCACCGTGAAAGTTTGTTTGGTGTCTCTTGGTGGGCTTTGTACTGACTCTCCTGGGTTGTGCAACCTCTGGGGCTCTTCTCCTTGAGAGCAATGTCTCTCTTAGAGGGATATTCTGGGGGGGCCCGACTTCTGCTTGCCAGGCAGCTTCTCCTTCGGAGGGATGCAGAGTGCATACTGGCTCTAGGGCTCAGTAGCGGCAACCATTTTTAATGGTTTAGATGGTGGTATTTGGTCAAGGTCCTCCTTCTTCAAATTCTTGTTCAATATTTAAGATCAACCTATTGAAAGAAAACTCTCAATGTTTGACAAACTACTTGTGTGATTCAAATAGAAAAGCTATTTAATCACCCATATAAGATCTTTGCTGAATGATTTCCAAGTATTCTTCTTCACTTGAAACTTATTTGACAAAAATCTCAAATATCAAATACTTCTTCCATTTGATTCACAACAATATCTTCTTGAACATTTAGACATCCTTTGTATAGCCTGATTTTGAATATCAAACAAAAGCTCCTTAAAAATATTCTACTTACCTTATGTCACAGCAAGTTCTATGCAGGGGTGACAGGTCAATACCAAAAGAGTGCAAGACCAACAGGATAAGTACAATGACTCAGTTACAAACAACTCAGGTGAGAGGGATGTCTAGTATCTAGTGTCCTCATGCTTCAGAATAGAATATATTGCATAAATAAGGGATACATACCTAATGTTCTTGTGACTCAGAATAGAGAAGACAAGGGCACTAGGGGTGAAAATTGAATACTCTGGTCACATGTGCACATCTGTAGTCACTCCTCATCAGTGCCTTCAACACTCCCACCTGACAGGGTGCCCACAGCATCACTGAATTTCAGTATTGGAGAACTCCCCTACCATCCCCATCCTCCTCCAGAGTTTGTCAACTATGTCATGTGTAAGTATCTTAGTGAGGAGATTGGCTACCATATCTTAAGTAGGGATGTAAGCAACCTTGATCTTGCCATTGTCAACTGCTTGTCAGAGCCAGAACCAGTGCTAATCCAGGTGCTTAAGGCAGCTCATGTGCTCTGGTTCCTTTGAGACCAGAATTGCTGATTGGTTGTTGAGGTTTAACATTAATAGTGTAGACTGGGGCATACCAATATCCACTAAGAAATTTTGCAGCCAGCAGAGCTCGCATCCTGTTTCACTTGCTGTGACAAATTTGGCTTCTGTGGTCAACAGTGTGACTAAGGTCTGCAGCTTTGACATCCAGCTAACTGTGCCACCAGCAATAGTGAGAACTGAGCCTGTTGTTGAGCAGCCATTATCTAAGTTCCCTCCATGATCCACATCTGTATATGTGACAAATAGTAAGGGCAATGAGGCTACAGCATCTGCTGAGTACTCAATTTTGTAGTCAAGAGTTCCCTGCACATATCTCATTAGGTGTTTCACTGCTTGCCAGTGCCTAGGGCCAGGGCAAGCATTGAAGTGACACAAGATACTGACTGCATAAGCTATGTCAGGCCAGGTACACATTGCTAGATAGAGAAGTGCTCCAGTGGCTTATATGTACAAAACTGAGCACATTTCTTTGATCTCTTCTGGTGTTTGTGGTGAGTCTGGCTTGAAGAGAATGACTCCTGAGGCAAGTGGTGTTGCAACAGCCTTGGAGTCAAGCATATTGAACCATAAGAGGACCTCAATAGCATAGGCCCTCTAGTCTATCCAGAGCTTGTGTTTGGCACAATTGTGAGTCACAACCATACTGAGCAAGCCTATTGTAGGGCCTAAGTAACACAGCTTAAAGTATTGCTGCAACTCCTTGATGACCTTGAGGATTGCAGAATGCAATTTTGATGCTAGAGTCATATCATCAACATGCACTGGGACAATGATATGGATACTGTCTCCAAGATAGACATATACATAAGAGTTGGATATGATGCAAGTGAAGCTGAGCTTGATGAGCATCTCATGGAGTTGCTAGTTTCAGAGGTTAGTGCCCTGCTATAGGCCATAGATCCCTATTTCTAGTTTAGTGCATGCTTGTCTGTTGCTAGGCTTATGCTCTATGCTGGAGGGCACCTGCTTAGAAAAACCATCTGGAAACCTCATGTAGAGCTCAGTGTCAATGATGCCATGCAAGAAGGCAGAAGAGATGACAACAGACTCCAAATTATAAGGGGACCAGTCCTCAGACCATGTTCCAATCCTAGTTCAGCTTAGTTCGCAAGCACTGACACTCTATCTAGTTGGGCTCCGGACCACTGGACCCTTCCTTACTCCCTTTCCATCTTGTCTCCTCGGCCTATCAGGTATTTCAGACTTGGCACCCTATCTATTATTGTTATCTTATCTGATCCTAATACTACTAGACTGATTAGTCAATATGTCGTAGTCATCGGCTCTGCACTTAGTCATGGGCTGTAGTCAGCGGCCTCCAGCTTAGTCAGTAGTTACTTAGTCATGCTTAGTCATACTTAGTAATCCTGTAGTATATAAGGCAGGCTTGGGGCTAGACTAGCTCTAGCCTGAACAATAGCATGGTTCATGGGCTTATCCATCATTCCAGACTGTGAGCTTGGCCAATACGGCCCCTTATCACTGCCCTCGCCCTCCACCTCTGTCCCTCATCTCTGGCTGGCTCCTTGCCCATTGTCAGTACCTCTGCAGGTTTACCTGTGGTCATACTGATGGCTTGCTCATCGCTTGCTACTTGACAGGTGATCAAGTTGTGAGTGGCGGCCTTTGGCTTAGACTATCCATGGCCGACATCCCCTCACACAAATGCATGTTATCCATTGCTGCAAGGGCAAGGACTGTGCGTACTGCTGCTTATTGCACTGTCGGTGCAAAAGTTTCATTGAGATCAACTCCAGGGTGCTAATTGAAGCCTTGTGCAACTACATGCACCTTGAAATGCTCAATTGCACTATCCAGAAGATGCTTGACCTTGAATATCCATTGTGACCCAATTGTCTTGTGCCTAGCTAGTAAATAAACTGCATGCCAGGTACTATTACTTCAGAGTGAGTTTATTTTCTTGACTATTTCCTAATGCTACTGTGCAGTGCTATTGCTTGCCATTGCCTCATGATATGATTGAAGGTTGGTGTCATGTGCACCAACCTTGTAAACATGTGCTGCATTTGCATGCATGGCACCAAAGCCTGCAAAATCAACACTCTTCTCCACAAAGACTCAGCCAGCTAAAAGTAAAGCCTCATTAAACTGCACATTAAGAACAAGATCTATCTCTTGCTCACCATGGTTGTCAACATCTCTGACATTGACATCTTATAGTAGCTGCTCAGGTGGGCTTTCTGAATATGGTATAAGCAGTGGTGGTGGTAGCGGTGGTGATTCATGCATGAGAGGGGGATTCACAATCTTCCTGATGCTGAATGGCATTGTAATAACTAGCATTTGGCTTGCAAGTTGGAATCTGTATGTGCTGGCTGGGCTTACAAGGTGGTAGAAGTGGGTGTGAGTAGCAGGGCATGCTTGCTTGCTGCTCAGATATAGCTCCCATCATTGGGTGTGCATCTCTCATTACAGGGTAAGTGTCTTCTACTAGTTTGGAATTCTCATCATCACTAGGCAAGAGTATGAGTAGCTTACTGATGTCAAATGGATCAGTGTTGGTTTTCTGCTAGACTATGTTATGCTCTGCATGTGCATCCAGATCAAAGTCAAGGCTGTAGTCAGGCAAGTTGTCAAATGCTTCAAGTGGTGGTAGCAAAGGTATATTTAAGGCTGAGAGGCCAGGAAAGCATGTTTTATCAAACACAATATTTTTAGAAGTGAGTGTCTTGTCAGTTTTGGGGACATAAACACACCATCTGACATGGTTATTCAGGTACTCAACAAATATTCCAAATACTGAGTGGCTTTGCAACCTCTTTTTTTTGTTATGGCCTATCAGCATGTATGCAGCACATCTAAACATATAAAGATGTTCAATGCATGGCTTTCTGCCTTTATATGCTTCAAAAGGGGTCTTATTGCATGCAAGTGCCAATATTGGGCAGTAATTGTATATGTAATGGTATGTACTTAATATGTATGTCCAGAAGCTTTGTGGAAGATTGGCTTTGGCCAGCATTGATGTAATAGTCTCCTCAATCATTCTGTTGAGCCATTCTGTGACACTATTTTGCTAGGGCATAGCTGTGTTAGTAAACTTGACATGTATGCCTTCTGACTTGCAGAAACTAATGAACTCATTTGAGGTGTACTCACCACCCTTATCAAATTAAATGCATTTGATTCTTTTCTCAGTTTGGCACTCTACTTGGGCTTTGAAACATTTGAATGCTGCAAATGCATCACTTTTTTGATGCATGTCATGAAACTCCATCTACTATGTGTGGTCATAAGTAAACATCACTCATCACTTGCAGTTTGACTAATGACTACCAACCTGCATTAAACCATGCATGTCACTGAAGATTCTCCTCAATACTTCTGTTGCTCTATCAGTCACATGCAGGAAGCTGGCACAGTATTGCTTTCCTTATAGGCAGGGCTTGCAAATGATTGGCAGTGTGAAGAGTGACAACAGTTTGAGATCACTCATGAGTTCTTCTCAGATCAGTTGCTCCAATCTATCAGCACTGAGGTGGCACATCTTTCTGTGTAATAGCAATTTGTCAATCTTTGAAGCAGATGTTGAATCAAGAAAGGATATGTTTGCAGCTTGTGAGGGCAATATGATGAGTGTCTCTCTATCTAAGTGGGATGTCAAGATGTTATTTATATGGGCTGAAAAGATCAGCTCATCTTTGACTGAGAAGAGCACTTTGCATCTATGAAAGGTCATGACAATGCCATGGTGTACAGATAGAGCAGTGATAGAAAGTAAATTGTTGGCTAACTTAGGTATGAACAAGATATTGGAGAAAATAACATCATTAAGTAGCCTTTTATTGTGGTTCACCCTATTTGGTCTGAACCTCACTAATCCCTTCTCTGCTGAGTACACAGTTGCATTGTTTGCAAGATGTATTGGTACTCTCCAGAGCTTGAACATGTCTGGAATGAACCACTGGCAATTTAGTGTCATAGCTCATGGTGCTCAAGTTTGTATTTCACAACAGATTAGATGGCATGGTCAATGACAGGAAAGATCTATAAACTGCTGCCTCAGTCTTAATAGCGAGGCTGTCACAACCCTCTTCAACCTTTATTGTCTCTGCAGCTTTAGCTGCTATGTTTCTGCTACAACAGCCTCCTTGTTTCTTGAACTTGGAATTTCCATCATCCTTTTTGATATAGATGTGCACTGATTGAAGGACAGAGCATTTTGTGATTTTGTGTTCTCCATTACAGAGATAGTACTTGAGAATTTGTGTCACAGCAGCAGCTGTAGTAGCAGTTGCTTCTTCCTCAGCAGCTGTCTTCTGGACCTCTTTAGTTTGAAATGCTTCCTTAACAGCATTGTTAGTTAAGTTGTTGAGCATCAGGACAGACAAGATGAATAACATGTAGTTTTCATGAGGTAGAGCATGGAGCATAGCCATCAAGCAAAGCTCATTATCAAGCATCTCAAGAATATAAATAGATTTGTAAACTCCATCTGGGCTAGGAATAGGTGGCAGTTTGAGCAAGTGAATATGCTGCATAGTTCCTTTGACACAAGTGCAGAGCTGCATTAAGGTCTCATTATTATGTAGGTATATATTAAAAATGTTGCTCAGCAAGTTGAAATGGGCATTGGATGCTGATTTTGAGTGCACTTTCCTGAGTTTTGTCCATATCAGCAAGAGTTTGTCCAAATAGTATCCACATGGATCTTATTCCCTTTATCCTACCACTGGTAGATCTCATCTGCTGCATGGTCAGTCCAGAGCAGATAGGAGTTCCAAGCATTGATGGATGTTGAGTTGTCTGATTTGACGAGGGGCAGCATTTCTTCTCCAGTTATAATTCTTGCTCCACCACTAACATCAGTCATCTGAACATAGCCTTTTCTCACTCAGTGTACTTAATAATTCTGAGCTTTGCCATTAGTAATTGTGAGAATTGATTGGGATCATCTATGATAATAAAGACATAGAAATTAGCAAGCATGAGAGAGATTATATAGGAGTTTGAGTGATGAGGAAGGGATATAAATAATGCTGCTATATTTGAGTACAGAGCAGTACATAATTCTAGTTTTGGTATAAGTTTGTGGGGCCTGGACTTATAACTTGTCACAGCAAGTTCTATATAGGAGTGACAGGTCAATACTGAAAAAGTGCAAGACCAACAGGATGAGTACAACAACTCAGTTACAAATGACTTAGGTGAGAGGGACATCTAATATCTAGTGTCCTTGTACTTCAGAATAGAATATATTGCATAAATAAAGGATACATACCTAGTGTCTTTGTGCTTCAAAATAAAAAAGACAAGGGCACTAGGGGTGAAAATTGAATATTCTGGTCATGTGTGCACATCTATAGTCACTCCTCATCAGTGCCTTCAACACCTTATTCAATTTTTATTCAATATTATTGCATGGGCCACTGAAATACCAGGGTAAAACAATTCATGATGCTCCTTTTAAGGCTTTAGCAGAAACACAAAGAGAATTATGCATTTGATTAAATTATTCTTATTATATTCTTAAATTCTTTCTGCTCAAAATATTGTTCTCTGCATCTAGTAACTATTAGCCACTGTGATGATGATCATAGTTGAATATGAAATCTCTTGCCACCATCCAGTGCTGATTGATTTGTAATAGAGTGTCCAACAGACTTGTTACTATATAATTACTATATTATATTAATTATATACATAGTATGCAGCAGCATCACATGATACTGCCTTTATATTTCAGTTTAATCTAGAGCTGACAAATGTGAGGGCTACAAGTGGAAGTGGAAGATAATAAGGGCTCAATGAGACTACAGCTATGAGGTTTGTAGAAAGAAATAAGATTTCTTGAGTCCTAAAAAGTTCTTAAGTGTCAAATCCCTCTTTTAAGAGAAAAAAGCCAAAAGATAAGCTAATTATAAAGAATTAAGTATGTACATAGGTATGAGTAATGATAGACTGTAGAATGCAATATATAGAGTATATAGAATAGAAATGGCAGAAGGGGATCTAAAACACAACACATGACATAAGAGTCTAATCTATCAAGGACTGTGAGTGCAGCATGAGATAATGTCTGTAAGGCAACATCAGTCATAAATAATCCAAGTCAATGCTGCCACTCACAACCTGACCATCAGATTAGAGAGCAAGCAACAAGCAAGCTGGCATAAGGCACAGAGAGCAAGAAGCAGATATCCAGCAAGAAATCAAGGTGGAGAGTGAGGCTGGTAGTAATGGGTTTGGTTGACAGCTGGCCAATGAAGAAGTGACCAGCAAGCCATAACAAGTGATAAGTGAGCAACTGGCAGGCCAGCATAAAAGCAGCAGCTGTAAGGAAACAGTTTTCTGAGGACTATTTAACTCTATTCTAGGCTTTGTCTGAGGATGATCCACCATTCTAGCTCATTTGACATACTGCCTGTCATGCTTTGCACCCTTTTATTTCCATTAGTTGCCTTTCATAAACCACATGCTTGGATCTTACTCAGTATAGATTAATTGTTAGCCTGGCTTCCATACATACCATTAACAGATGAAGTAGCTATGTTAGTCATCATTTTCAGTGATGTAGTACAGATAGTGTGCAGGATAGAATATTTTCAGACCAGATAATAGCAGTGTTCACCAGGTCTATTCATTAATCTGACTGTAAGAACCCCAATATTGCTATTCATACTTAGCTTGCTGGACTCACCCCTTGCCCACCTCTTAGCTGCCTTTGTGCCCTTTAACTCTTGCTTGTCACTTGTGCCTACTTGCTCTTATTGGATTTACCCATGGAGTATTTGTCTTTTTACAAGTTATTTAGTCTCTTATATTGTTTGCTTCTTAGCTCACAACATCTAACTCTGCCTTCTACTATGTCCTTTGATTCTGACTTTGACTCTACTTCTTTGACTTGCTCCTCTATGGCATCTTCCTCTGCTTGCATGTCCAATGTTGCTTCTGGCACTCCCTAGTCCCTAGAATTGGGCCTGCTCAGACTCCTCACTAGACTGCCAATGAGTAATCTACTATGCAGCAGTTACAGCTGATTTTTTCTGCTATTGAATGCCAATTAGCTACTATAAAGAGAGGATACTTAGTTGCCACTGCCTAAACTACTCCTTTGCATAGTAATGCTCTGATAGCTAAGTGCTTTGCTTCACCAGGCTATCCTAAGCTTGCTAAGTCTATCAAACTCTTTACTGTGCTTCTTTTTGCATTTTTTAATGAGTAGTGTGCTCTACTTCTAATATTCTTCTAGCTGTCCCCCTTGCTCAGAATCTTTCCCCTACAGATGATAAAATCCCCTGCTACAAATGTGCTTTGGAGCTCCCAAACTTTTTGGTAGTGCTGATATGCTGGTCCCAAAACAGAGACTAGCAGAGATACCAATAAGTCTTCAATAAACCAGAAAAGGCTGAAAGCCATAAGCTGTAAGCATCAAAAACTGTAGATACAAAAACATATTTTTAAAAAATTAATATGTTAGGATCCAGAGCCATGGTGGCCACAACACTGTAAGCGCACAACACAAAGGGGACGGCCCTCGCACCATATCACAATGGCTACAGTGGCACGGACAAAGCAGGCATCGAACTTATATATATGCTACAATACGGACAACACCCTCAGTCACTGTTACACAGACTGAGGGTGAGTTTAATCTATACAAATATGAGTATGACGAGTGTACTGACTGTACCGTAGATCAGATACTTACTAGTATCTGTGTTATCTAGGTACAGAATACAGTCACTGTTACACAGACTGAGGATCAGATACTTACTAGTATCTGTGTTATCTAGGTCCCCCTTGGTTCAGATTCCAACAGGTTATGGGAATTTGCTGCTCTATATGCTTGGACTGAATTGACGAAGACCTATATTCTTGCTCTTGGCATACTAACTGTCCGAAAACATTGGAGATCACTTTTCGAATCCGCGCATATTTCAAGCGGACGACCTATTGTTCTTTCTGTGTTGTGTTACTATCGTGCACTACTCTCATCATGACAAAGCCCAACATGTCTTTGCCACCAATCCCCAAACCCTTGTCGGACTGGATCGCCAAGATGTGCAGAGTCGATAACTTGGTAAACCCAATGATAATACCTGTCGGAAAAGTGTTAGCAGGCTGGACTGGTCACGTATTAGACAGAGACAATGGGAAATGGCTAGAATGGTCCTACAATATGGACCTAGAGCTTTTGATGGTACAACTTTGGGAATACATGTTCGACGCACCTGCCACCCCTCATCCCACATATGAACCACGCGCATATTGCGTGTGGACTGGTAACAACCGCCTGGCATGCTTGTTCATCAAGCGCACGTTATCATTGTTGGAGCAGAAGCTGTGCGCCAATCAAGGGGACCCAGTGGCCTTATGGGCATACTTGAAAGACAGGCATGGCGGCACTGTACCAGTACAACAAGTCCGCTTACTGCAGGAAGCCCTTACAACCAAATGTTCTCCTTTGGAATTGCTCACGAAGACTGCAGATGGGATAATCAAGAAGATTGACCATGCTTTTGATGCGGGGGAGGTTTCAAAGGAGCTCCTTCAGTTGATTGCAATCCTGTCTGCACTTTCCAATCATTCCTACGCCCACATCCGATCAATCATCTCTAGGGACCTTGCCAACGCTAGCGATGGAACAAAATATGGCCTTTTCGAAATCCGGAGATTCCTTGAGGGCAAGCAGACTCTCATTGATGCTGATAGGTCTGGGACAGGGGATGTTATCCTAGCTGTCGGGGCGGTAGCGAAGGGGTCGAAGTACGTGAGGTTAATCTGCGACGGATGCAAACTAAGGGGGCATGCGAATTTTACGGGACATACACTGCCATGGTGTATCCTTGAGGGTGGCGGTATGGCTAGGAAGACTGTTGAAGAGTCTCGTGCGGTGCAGATTGCGCATTTCAAAGCAAGGGATAAAGAGCAGAAGAAACCAAATACAAAGGTCACCATAACCCCCTCCAGCGGGACTGCTTTTACTTTGGAGGGAGATGCCGATGCCATTGCAGCGTATGTGGCGGCTCATGAAGGCAAAGTGGGTGTTGCTCCGGCAAAGGCAGAGTTCGCAGGTCTTGCATCCAATGCTATTCCTAGCACCATGATAACAAATGTTGAGGAGCTGGAATTTGGTGTCATGATTGTCCTTAAGGAGGAGGTGAAAGCCGGTGTCGACTGGACCCAACACACCAATAACAATCAAGTAAATGATGCAGCCCTAATCACGGCACCAATAGAACACTTACCATTTTACCTCGACTCGGGAGCAACTGTCCACATTACACCAGATCCCTCCAACTTCACAACTCTGACTTCAATTCCTGAAAAATTAATCCGCGGTGTTGGTGGATCATCGATCACGGCTACGGGTATAGGAAAAGTCCGACTTCAAGTCCAAAGCGGATCAACAATTGAATTACACAACGTACTTCTTGTCCCTGATTCTACAGTACGACTTCTATCTATCAGCCAACTCACAAAGAACACAAACGTTGAAACTATCTTCAATGAAACTGGTGCAAGACTGATTGAACCATGTACTGGGAATATTGTTGCAACCGGAACCTTGCTCCCCAACAAAAACTTATATGCCCTCAACCTATATTCCGACCAAGCTCTTGCTTTCCATGCCTCACCCAGTATCTTGACCTGGCACAGGAGGCTGGGACATGCCAACTTCCAGGCAATCACCCAAATGGCCCGAAACAATATGGTCAAAGGTATGCCCCGAACCTTCCCCTCGAAACCACCTAAATGTGAACATTGCATCCTTGGTAAACAGGCAAGGACGCCTGTACCAAAGAAAAGGGAAGAGGGAGATGGACATAGAGCAACAAGGAGGCTTGGAAAGATTTGGGTAGACCTGACTGGGAAGGCAGCAATAGCATCACGCACTGGAAACTACTACATCATGAACATAGTCGACAATTTCTCCAATAAACCTTGGTCTATCCCATTAAAGTCTAAAGATGATGGCTTCCCAGAGTTGCAGGCTTGGATTCTTGCACGCAAAAATGAGACAGGGGAAAAACTGGAAATCTTATGGACAGGTCGAGACAGTGAGTTCAATGGAGATAATCACAAGATATGGTACAAATCAAAAGAGATCACATTGGAAGCCGGCACGCCATACACATTGGCACATATTGGGCAAGTAGAACGGATGCATTGTACCCTGATGGGTAAGGCCAGGTCGATGCAGATTGCGGCAAAATGCCCAGTATACCTATGGGACAAATTTTACCTCACAGCTGCACACCTCCATGGGAAGACCAAGACTTACGCTGTAGAAAACATTACCCCAGACAAAGTATGGTATGGAAAGAAACCCGATTATTCATATATCTGAGAAATCAGATGCAGGGTGTTTGTACTAATCCTCCACAAACATAATCCCAAAATCTACATACGATCAATTGAGTGCGTCCTTGTGGGGTACAAGACCAATTCGAAAGCCTACTGATGTTACAAAAGGTCGATGGGAAAAATATACAGTTCTTACCACGTCAGATTCATAGAAAGCCACGACGATAACCCAACCTCGCCGACCGATACTCCACAAGATAGGCCAGGAATGGATACCCCAACAATCGAATCAATAGTACAACAATCTATCCCACAACCAGCTCAGGAAGACAACGACAATAAATGTGTTTGCTTACCGGGACCTGCGGATAACAGTAACGATCAAAATACCAAAGTGAGAACGGAGGATAACAGCGTACCACAGGCAGTAGTACCCCCACAATACACAGAACCAGCCCCACAGCAACAACCTCGCAGATCTACTCGCACTCGTGTCCCCACCAAAAAGACAGCCCAAGACCAACAGTATGAGACACGACTGGAGAAGGCAGTAAAAGAGTTGAAAGAGGCAGGAGAACGGACTAAGAAGACAAGAGCGGATAGGAGGAGGTTGATCAAAGAGTTACAACAAACGGTACTAAGAGATAATGATATCAATGTAGGCGCTGATGACTTAGATTGTGTCTTAGCAACACTCAACACGATTGAAGGCATACACATACCCGATTCAGGCATGGATACTGATCCTGATGTACCAAAAACACTAGACAAAGCACGGAGGTCGAGTGACTGGTTGAGATGGGAGAGGTCATATCGAGATGAGCTGGACTCTTTGGAGAAGATGGGGGTCTGGAAACTTGTCCCGCAAGAGAAGGTACCAGCTGGGAAAAAGATATTCAAAGGTCAACCTGTCTTCTCCGTTAAATGCAACAAACAAGGCGAGATAACACGATTGAAAACACGTCACGTTCTGCAGGGTTTTTCAATGGTCCAAGGTAGGGACTATGAGAAAACAACATCACCAACAGTGCACGCAGAATCCTGGAGGATACTGCTCCACTTGGCAGCAAAAATGGGCTGGGATGCGACACAAGTCAATATTAAGATGGCATTCTTAAATGGGGTATTACCGGAGGAGGAGCGAATATACATGGAACAACCTAAGGGGTTTGAAGAACATGGAAAGAAGGGGTGGGTATGCCGATTGAAGAAGGCGATCTATGGGATGAAACAGGCGGGTAGGATCTGGAACAAAACCCTCAACAACGTCATGACAAGCTTGGGATTTACTCAACTAAAGTGTGAAGCATGCTTGTATTATTGGAAGACTACCGAAGGCACAGTGATTGTGGGGATCCATGTCGACGATTTTTTATCAATTGTGAGTTTGAAGGCAGCAAACGACACCTTTAAGAGTCAGTCAAAGCAACATTGGACAATATCCGACTTGGGGATCCCCCGGCACATTGTGGGGATCGGAGTGGAGTGGGATCGCTCAAACAAATGAGTATATATCTCCCAGACGCCTTTAATTGACAAAATGATAGAACAATTTGGCCAGTCGGATGCCACACCCCTAGCCG